>JAXIVJ010003992.1:0-35000 GCA_036785665.1 Chirona hameri
GTTCGTTGTTGAGCCGCTTCAGTTTTTCTTCGTGGTCGTTCGTGAGCTTAATTCCTTTTCGTTCATCATTCATAACGTATATGCTATCTTTCAGATCAACGCAAGCATCTTGTAAATACGATCTAGCAGAATCACTGAACGGTTTTACATTATTTTTAAGCACTGCAGGAGCTGATTTAGGGAGCACATGCTCGGCTAAGCAATCTATCAAAAACTTTAGACGGTTTAGGCTGCTTGTGAGTTTCTTCCTGATGTTAAATTCTTGCATCTCCAGGTTTGAGTTATCATCATCACTGTATGACAAATGTGTTTTATCCATGACAGATGGAGTAAGTGATGAGAATAACCCAAAAGCAGATGTATGGCAAAGCTTTCGGTATATTAATACCTTGATCACTGCACTGCGATGAAGAACGACAAAGACAACACACATTGCAGCAAAACCGTCACATTCTAAATTTATCTAATATAAAACACGTGCAATTGGCTACGACTGTCTTACAGCTAGATTCACTGCCGGGGTTGCCCAAGTTATACATCCTGATCGTGTGTTAAAAGTGTCTCTAGAAACGATATGCGCTGCCTCCAGAATTTTTCTAGTCTGCTTTTTAATGTTCTTTTCAAGTATCTTCGTTTCGCTCCACTTCGGTAAGTGATTACATTTTTCGATGTGAAGAACGATCGCATTCGATGTCCTATGATACTTTACATCACTTTTATGTTCCTTTAGGCGTTTCTCAACCCCTCTCCCTGTTTCACCCACATACGTTTTTGGACAGCCAGAACAAGGCACCTCATATACCACACTCATTTCAGAAGAACAATCACGCTTTGCTTTTCCATGAACCAAGTCACGTATTTTTCCACCGGCGTTCATCGACACTTTTAACCCTGCCGTTTCGAGCGTCCTGGCAATTATATGCGCTGGTTTCGAATAGGGAATTGAAATCCACCGAGTTGGCTTGGCCTCTTTCTTGTCAGTCGCCTGCCTTTTCTTGTTTCTTATTTGTTCCGCTTTATTTCGAAGATTTATTAGCAAGCCTTTCGGATACTTGAGTTTCTAAAATGCTTCGTAGATGTGCTCAATTTCATCGGCCAAATATTCTTCATCGCATATTCTGAGTGCTCTGAGGAAGAAGCCTATTATTATGCCGCTCTTCACACGATCACTGTGGGCTGAGTAAAAATGTACATAGTCTTCCTTATTTGTCGGCTTCCTGTATACTTTAAACTTCAATCTGGTTTCTGCTTTCACTATGTTCGTATCTAGGAAAGGTATCGTGCCGTTTCGTTCTGTTTCGATTGTAAATTGCACGTTTGCGTTTACTGCATTTAACATAGCCAACTTTTCATCCAAGTCGGTATCCTTTGGAATTACAACCAAAACATCGTCGACATACCGCATCCCTAAATCAGCTCCTGCAGTGCTTAAAAATAATTTAAAACCGTTCAGTGATTCTGCTAGATCGTATTTACCAGATGCTTGCGTTGATCTGAAAGATAGCATATACGTCATGAATGATGAACGAAAAGGAATTAAGCTCACGAACGACCACGAAGAAAAACTGAAGCGGCTCAACAACGAACAACGAAAGCGGCTGAACCGTAAGCTCGCCGATATATGTCGAAACAGTAAGTGGAAGGAGGCTGGCAACATACATATTGTAACGAACTTGTCGTCACGAACGCTCTCCGAAGATGAAAAGGAAGCGCTCTCTTTGGGTCTAAAATTTGACGCTGGAAAAGATAAATATTCGTTCGCTGAACATATTGAACGTAACCATAGATGGAGTGATAGTGATGCCGATAAAGGTTACATACAAGGCATTTTAACATGTTGCAAGGCATTAGCTGACCAAGAGCCAGGAAGTTTGCCCAGAAGATATGTACGTGCGCTAAGGAACTTGGCTAACGACAATAGCGTGGTGGTGAATCAGGCGGATAAAGGTGGCGGAGTTATTGTCATGGATAAGGCTCAGTATGACAGCAAGATGAATGAGTTGCTCAGCGACTCTGATACTTATGAAAAGAAACCATCTGGATATACCGAAAAGCAGGGTAAATTGTTTAACCAAAAAGCAAGGAAAATCATCAAACAATCCGAAAGTGGAAAGAGAATGTATCTTTTGCTAGAAGAGACACCCTCTGCGCCGCGAATGAGGGGCTTACCAAAGGTCCACAAGCAAGGAATTCCTATGCGCCCAATTACGTCAGGCATCGGGAGTGCTCCCCATAATTTAGCAAAGTGTTTAGCAAAACCACTTACAAAAGCACTGGGATCGATAAGCGATGCCCACATTCATAATACTACGGATATGATGGAACAATTGAAGGAAGTTGACGTCACTGACAAAAAGCTAGCGAGTTTTGATGTAAAATCCTTATTCACCAACGTTTCTGTGGACGGAGCGTTAAGTGCAATAAAGAGAGTCATTGATGCACTAGATGATTCAAGTATACCTCTACCAAAATCTCAATACCTGGACCTAGTGGCGTTATGCATGAGGTTTGGTTGCTTCTCCTTTAACGGCGAAGAGTACGTACAGCACAGTGGATTAGCCATGGGATCTCCTCTTAGCCCTGTGGCGGCTTGTCTTTATATGGAGGTTTTAGAAGATGAGCATTTCCAACAAATCATGGGCAGCGGCTCAATATGGATGCGGTATGTCGACGATGTTTTGGTTGTAATTCCAAAGGATACCGACTTGGATGAAAAGTTGGCTATGTTAAATGCAGTAAACGCAAACGTGCAATTTACAATCGAAACAGAACGAAACGGCACGATACCTTTCCTAGATACGAACATAGTGAAAGCAGAAACCAGATTGAAGTTTAAAGTATACAGGAAGCCGACAAATAAGGAAGACTATGTGCATTTTTACTCAGCCCACAGTGATCGTGTGAAGAGCGGCATAATAATAGGCTTCTTCCTCAGAGCACTCAGAATATGCGATGAAGAATATTTGGCCGATGAAATTGAGCACATCTACGAAGCATTTTCGAAACTCATGTATCCGAAAGGCTTGCTAATAAATCTTCGAAATAAAGCGGAACAAATAAGAAACAAGAAAAGGCAGGCGACTGACAAGAAAGAGGCCAAGCCAACTCGGTGGATTTCAATTCCCTATTCGAAACCAGCGCATATAATTGCCAGGACGCTCGAAACGGCAGGGTTAAAAGTGTCGATGAACGCCGGTGGAAAAATACGTGACTTGGTTCATGGAAAAGCAAAGCGTGATTGTTCTTCTGAAATGAGTGTGGTATATGAGGTGCCTTGTTCTGGCTGTCCAAAAACGTATGTGGGTGAAACAGGGAGAGGGGTTAAGAAACGCCTAAAGGAACATAAAAGTGATGTAAAGTATCATAGGACATCGAATGCGATCGTTCTTCACATCGAAAAATGTAATCACTTACCGAAGTGGAGCGAAACGAAGATACTTGAAAAGAACATTAAAAAGCAGACTAGAAAAATTCTGGAGGCAGCGCATATCGTTTCTAGAGACACTTTTAACACACGATCAGGATGTATAACTTGGGCAACCCCGGCAGTGAATCTAGCTGTAAGACAGTCGTAGCCAATTGCACGTGTTTTATATTAGATAAATTTAGAATGTGACGGTTTTGCTGCAATGTGTGTTGTCTTTGTCGTTCTTCATCGCAGTGCAGTGATCAAGGTATTAATATACCGAAAGCTTTGCCATACATCTGCTTTTGGGTTATTCTCATCACTTACTCCATCTGTCATGGATAAAACACACATATATATATATATATATATATATATATATATATATATATATATATATATATATATATATATATATATATATATATATATATATATATATATATATATATATATATATATATATATATATATATATATATATATATATATATATATATATATATATATATATATATATATATATATACATATATATCTATATATATATATATATATATATATATATATACATATATATATATATATATATATATATATATATATATATATATATATATATATATATATATATATATATATATATATATATATATATATATATATATATATATATATATATATATATATATATATATATATATATATATATATATATATATATATATATATATATATATATATATATATATATATATATATATATATATATATATATATATATATATATATATATATATATATTACTGAATTTTTCATATTCTTTGCCTTTGAAAATACTTGTCATCATACATAACATCATTTTATCCAATCGTGTGTAGCATTACACATGTAGCAAATTAATACCTAACACTGGACGTCATAGCACAGAACAGAACGTAATGCGACACTCATACATTTATAGAACCGTGACATAGTACAACACTGCTGACTGTCTGTGCACAAAACGCTCTGTCAAACACACTGTTCCGTCTATGTGTGCATTTCACGGACATCACGTAATAGACACACAACCATTATCTCCACGCTGGAAGACACAGTATAGACAGTGGATACAGGCGCAGCACATTGTGTCTGTTCTCGACCGTCGCTGCTAGCGTAAACAAACAGGGTATTGGTGTCTCCAGCAGCAAATTACGCTCACGCGAGAATCGTCAGCAAGCGCCGAACACGCTTCCCTGCGGCCGGTTGCGACAGAGGCGCGCTACTAAACAGATAAACGGATACACTAAAAATATAAATTACTTCTCACTTGGCTCTGCACGCGGTCGCCATTGTCGGTCTATTAAACCTTTGTACACATATTTACAGAGCGCGGCTGCGCGGCGGCGGCGGCGGCGGCGGCGGCGGCGGCGGCGACGTTGGCGGCGGCGGAGCTCACAGTGGCTGCTCCGTTTGGTGTTTGCTCTCAGTTAACAGCCCCGAAGCACCGTCTCGTGGCTGCACACTTCCAGCGAACCGCGCCAAAACAAAGAGAAACGCCGCCGTCGCCGCCGCCGACGCCGCCGCTCGACGCTATCAAACACCGCCACTATCGGGCGCGCGCTTTTTACGCGCGTTTGAGTGCCGCCGCTGAGTCCTCGGCCGGCGAGAATGGCGCGACGGCGCGATGCCGGCACCGTTTAGAGCTCATCAAACGGTGCTCTCGGCGGCAGCAGCAGTGATTGCCGCCTCCTCACCGCTGCCAATGTCTTCCAGCGTGATCGTCGCGCCGCTCCCGCCAAAAGCGGCGGAAATGGCGCGCTGGGGCGGCGGGTGGTGTCCGAAGCGGAAGCGTCTCGCGTCGCGCGGTCACAGAGACGCGTCACCGCACTGTCCTCGGTCTCCGTTGTCTCGCGGCAGATCGCAGCAGCGCGTCCTGTCGCAGCGCGGCAGATCGCAGCAGCGCGTCCGGGTGCATGTTTCGTCCACTGGCCGGCCGGCGGCCGTCCGCCACGGCATCAGTTCGCACACACACACGCGTCCTTTCTACGCACATCAGTAGCGGAGGCGGCGATGAGTTCGCTCACGGTGTCCGGGTCACCGCTGCCACCGCCTGGCGGTGACCGCGCGCACTACAAACACGTGTGTACCGCCACCTGGCGGTGGCACTTGTTGCAGCGCACGTTGCAGCACCAGTTGAATTTGCACTGACAGAGTTCTACGCGCGTCTCGTGCCTCGTCGAGTAGCCGCGCTGACAGCAGAGCAGGTCGCAGCCGTCGATCGCGTTCGAACTCTGTAAACAAACACATAATTATGTCAATCAGTCAATACATCAGTCAATCAATGCACCAGCCAGCCAATGCACTGATAAACAAATAGACAGAGACAGAAATGTAACCCGACCAATCTCCTCAACCCAGTGGCGTCGTCACTAAATTGTGTGGGGGACCAGCCAGGGATTTTTTTTTGGGGGGATGGGGAAGCCTGGGGGGAGGGGGGAGGGGGTTGTCAGCCCCATAGGGATAATTACAAAATCCTGCGAATCTGGTGGTGGAGGTGTGTGTGGGGGGGGGGCGGACTCCGGCCGGAGCGATCCTGCCCCCCTCCCCAGGCTCCCCCAGTGGCGACGCCTCTGACTTAACCAGCAACATATCGGTTTATGTCTGATGATTTATAGCTCCACCAATCATCCAATACATGGGTCTCTCGAAACATGGATCATTTGTTAAAGGGAAATAATGACATTTTCCCACAAAAATGGAGTAAGCACTTGAAATCGCCAGACGAGACCAAAATATATTGTAAATTCATCACATTTTGCATGAAGACTTTCCTACCGAAAGATATTTAAAGTTATAGTTGATAAGCGTTCCACACTTTTAACGACCGGTACTTGCAATTACTTTTAGTCCTCATCAAACTGCGGGCTTTTCCCGTATTGTTTTTTTACGCAATGGAGTGGAAAATATATTGTGCGTTCTGCTTGTTATGATTATATGCCCGGTGATCCTCTAAAACTAACAGCGATTGCAAAAAGTGACAATAAAATCGGAAGCTCATCGATGCACATCAACGGCGGCATAGTTAGTGGTTGCGACCCTCAATTTTTTAAAATCGCTTCATTTGTTTTCAACATTAGGAGTTTTGTATAATTTGTATGTGGCTGTATATAGCACTATGCTTTATATTATCATGAAAAATAATAATTTTTCCCCACAAAACCAACAAACAATAACACAAAACTGGCAATTAAATCGGAAGATCATCAATGCACATCGACGGCGACCTATTTAGCGTCGGCGATTTGTTTACAAAGTCATTGTCATGCTTCTCGGCGCACTTCACCATTTGTGGCGAGTTGTTCCTGATTATATGCTGAGAAGCGGAGCGCTGCTCGAACGCACGCTAGTAGCGCTAGTAGCGCTTTCGTTCTCCATGGCAACCAGGCGTGAGCCAATGAAAAGTCAGAACGTATCCCCTTTCTGGCTTTTGATTGGCTGACGCCTGGTTGCCATGGAGAACGAAAGCGCTACTAGCGCTACTAGCGTGTGTCCGAGCAGCGCTCGGGTATCTTCAAGGGCTATCACCCCATATTCCCGTTTAGTATACCCAATTCCCGTAGCAAGCTTCGTTAATGACGTCGCTGGTGCCATTCTTGTGTAGCATTGCTAAATATATCTGATTTTGAGTTAAAAGTTAATTAAAGACTTATTCAAAGTATTTTTTTTTTAGTTTGAATTTTCTTGCTAATCATTATTAAAGGTATTGTATCACTGTATTTCATAGTAGTTGACACTTCAGAAACTTATGACGTAATAATATTGCATCCAATATGCATTTCCCTCGCCTTTTGCCATTGTGGCGCAGTGCCGAGTGCTTTGCGAATACTTGCTTGCCTGGGGTTCAATTCATTCCGCCCTTATTTCATTCGAGTTGGTATAGTTTGCATGTTGTTGTTATTCATGACTTATACTGATAGTCAGTCATGCATCACGGATGCTTCACGGATTGCTTCACGGATCAGTTTGATCGGAAACGTCACAGAGCCTCCAAAAATGCCACACTCGATGTAAACAATGGTAGGGAAGGACGAATTTGTCAATGACCTTCATGAAGTACACAAGGTACTTGTTTTGTATTTTTTCCAAACTTACAACTTTGAATTTGGGAATAATTTTATTTAATTCTTAAATTTGAATAAAATAATTTTAAAACCATAACGGTAGTCTAAGAAATTGTTGCTAACAAAATAAAAAGGTCATTATTTCCCTTCAATCATTAGGAAAATTGAATAATTATACAAATGTTAAGAATTTTACTTGCGTGCATATTCATCATTAGTTTCGTCAAGAGCAAACCCTGAAGAAGCCCGTGGCACTCCTACTCCGCATTAAATCATCGCAAACCTTTCCAAACACAGCAACCAACAGCCATTACTACCATTATTGCTACGCATCGTAACACGGGTCTAGAAGCAGCGCCACAAACTTTTAAACATCAGTAACTTTGGCCTGAGAAAACACATCAAAGCCTGTACCACGGCTTCAACAGCATTAATTTCCTGGGGCGGCGATACAAGTTAAGGTTGATCCACGGAGGCAGAAAATTACAGTGCCATATCAACAACAGCCTCATCAGCTTCGCTGTCATCATGAATAACTAAAGGGACATTGTTTGGGTGACTCCCGTATTTGTATACCACCGCCGAGAAACGGGCAAAAGCTACAAGAAGAGAGGGAATACTTGTGGTAGGTACAGGCTTAGCGGAAGAGTACGATCCTATAATCCACAGCTTACGTTTCGTAGGATCCATGTTTCACAAGAAAAATGCCACCATACAAAAATACCCACGTTAAATTAACGTAATTTAGCTGAGATTGTACGACTTTTGTATTGCCGCGACGATCGTTTTCCTTGCACTCCCTATTGACAAAAATAACTATAATTGCTAGCCAATAATTACAAATGTAGAATTCATATGATGTAAACAGGGCACGGCAGGCGTCTTTTGGAGAGAAGCCCTCTGGCCTCCAGTTCCACCTTTCTTAAACTAAACACCTTCTTTAAGAACACAACTACACTGAACACTGAACTCCTTAGCGCGTAACAAAATCTTTGATCAGCCCCACACCCACACCACCTCCCTGGCCGGCGCTCCGTCTCAGTGACGTACCGCGTTGCACTCGCGCTGATGTGTGCCGAGCGACAGGGCGCCGTCGTTCCGCACGTCCAACTCGCAGAAGTCGGGACTTCGCGCTAGGTAGACCAGGTCGGCGTCCGTGTGCCGCTTGTACTGGTCATGGCGCGGAACCAGCACATAGCGGCCGCCACGCTTCCGGCGCTGCACCCGCGTGGCGCCGTCAAACTTCTCCTTCAGCTTCTCGCCGACCTGTAGGCAGGGGGCAGGGCAGGTCAGGCCAAGAGGTACAGAGTGGGTAGGGGGCGGGGCAGGGAAGGGCAGGTCAAGAGGTACGGAGTGGGCAGGGGGCGGGCAAGTCAGGTCAGGTCAAGAGGTACGGAGTGGGCAGGGGGCGGGGCAAGTCAGGGCAGGTCAAGAGGTACGGAGTGGGCAGGGGGCGGGGCGGGGCAGGTCAGGTCAGGTCAAGAGGTACGGAGTGGGCAGGGGCGGGGCAGGGCAGGTAAGGTCAAGAGGTACGGAGTGGGCAGGGGGCGGGGCGGGGCGGGGCAGGTCAGGTCAGGTCAGGTCAAGAGGTACGGAGTGGGCAGGGGCGGGGCAGGGAAGGGCAGGTCAAGAGGTACGGAGTGGGTAGGGGCGGGGCAAGTCAGGTCAAGAGGTACGGAGTGGGCAGGGGGCGGGCAAGTCAGGTCAGGTCAAGAGGTACGGAGTGGGCAGGGGGCGGGGCAGGTCAGGTCAGGGCAGGTCAAGAGGTACGGAGTGGGCAGGGGGCGGGCAAGTCAGGTCAGGTCAAGAGGTACGGAGTGGGCAGGGGGCGGGCAAGTCAGGTCAGGTCAAGAGGTACGGAGTGGGCAGGGGGCGGGGCAGGTCAGGTCAGGGCAGGTCAAGAGGTACGGAGTGGGCAGGGGGCGGGCAAGTCAGGTCAGGTCAAGAGGTACGGAGTGGGCAGGGGGCGGGCAAGTCAGGTCAGATCAAGAGGTACGGAGTGGGCAGGGGGCGGGGCAAGTCAGGTCAGGTCAAGAGGTACGGAGTGGGCAGGTGGCAGGGCAGGTCAGGTCAAGAAGTACGGAGTCGGCAGGGGGCGGAGCAAGTCAGGTCAAGAGGTACGGAGTGGGCAGGGGGCGGAGCAAGTCAGGTCAGGTCAAGAGGTACGGAGTGGGCAGGGGGCGGGGCAAGTCAGGTCAGGTCAAGAGGTACGGAGTGGGCAGGGGGCGGGGCAAGTCAGGTCAGGTCAAGAGGTACGGAGTGGGCAGGGGGCGGGCAGGTCAGGTCAGGTCAAGAGGTACGGAGTGGGCAGGGGGCGGGGCAAGTCAGGTCAGGTCAAGAGGTACGGAGTGGGCAGGGAGCGGGGCAGGCCAGGATGAGGTACGGAGTGGGCAGGGAGCGGGGCAGGCCAGGTCAAGAGGTACGGAGTGGACAGGGGGCGGGGCAGGTCAGGTCAGGTCAAGTGGGTGGGTTAGGTCAAGTAAACAAGAGGTATGGGTTAGGGTGGGTTAGATTATGTCAAGAAGAACATGGGTTATGTCAGGTCAAACAGAGCAAGGAAGGAATGCGTTTGTACAAGTTAAGGTAGGACAAGACGGACATGGATCAGGGATAGGCCAAGCCAGGTCAGGCAAAGAAGGTCAGCCGACAGGGGTTGGGTCAAGTCAGGGCAGGCAAAAATGGCACGGATTAGGTCAGATCAGGTCTGGTCAAGAATGGGCAAGGGGCCGAGGCAGGTCAAGTCAAGTGACAGAAGGTCGAGTTGAGTCCCACAATGATGATCTATATGATGATGATCGAATAGCATACCCATTCGACCTTACACATGTAACGCAAGTCAAATCACTTATCACACGGGGCATCCGGGTCCGCCATTTAAGCGTATTTCATTAAATCATTTCACTTGCTTCAATAGCATGGCTCTGAGGGCTCCGCAATGGACCCAGAGATAGTTTGACACACTGAAGTAAAACCGGCAAGCTTCCTGCGTAATCGACCGAGACCGTTTTTGACTGAGACCGCTCCTTCAGCGTACCTCTCGGAAGGTCGGCATGCTTTTCCAGCAGGTCTTCATCTCGCAGGAGCCAGATACGCCGTGACATTTACACTCGATACGCATACTCTCCTCCAGCACCTGGGAAGCAGAAGGTACACAGGCTCAGAACGGGGTGACATTTACACTCGATACGCATACTCTCCTCCAGCACCTGGGAAGCAGAAGGTACACAGGCTCAGAACGGGGTGACATTTACACTCGATACGCATACTCTCCTCCAGCACCTGGGAAGCAGAAGGTACACAGGCTCAGAACGGGGTGACATTTACACTCGATACGCATACTCTCCTCCAGCACCTGGGAAGCAGAAGGTACACAGGCTCAGAACGGGGTGTATAGCAGCGCAGTAGCACAGCAATACACAAACACAAAAGTACAGAAACACCGCGACAGAGCAGGAGAGTACAGAAACACAGTGGCAGAGCAGGAGAGTACAGAAACACCGCGACAGAGCAGGAGAGTACAGAAACACAGTGGCAGAGCAGGAGAGTACAGAAACACAGCGGCAGAGCAGGAGAGTACAGAAACACCGCGGCAGAGCAGGAGAGTACAGAAACACCGCGACAGAGCAGGAGAGTACAGAAACACCGCGACAGAGCAGGAGAGTACAGATACACAGCGGCAGAGCAGGAGAGTACAGAAACACCGCGACAGAGCAGGAGAGTACAGAAACACAGCGGCAGAGCAGGAGAGTACAGAAACACCGCGGCAGAGCAGGAGAGTACAGAAACACCGCGACAGAGCAGGAGAGTACAGAAACACCGCGACAGAGCAGGAGAGTACAGAAACACAGCGGCAGAGCAGGAGAGTACAGAAACACCGCGACAGAGCAGGAGAGTATAGAAACACAGCGGCAGAGCAGGAGAGTACATATACACAGCGGCAGAGCAGGAGAGTACAGATACACAGCGGCAGAGCAGGAGAGTACAGAAACACAGCGGCAGAGCAGGAGAGTACAGAAACACAGCGGCAGAGCAGGAGAGTACAGAAACACAGCGGCAGAGCAGGAGAGTACAGAAACACAGCGGCAGAGCAGGAGAGTACAGAAACACAGCGGCAGAGCAGGAGAGTACAGAAACACAGCGGCAGAGCAGGAGAGTACAGAAACACAGCGGCAGAGCAGGAGAGTACAGAAACACCGCGACAGAGCAGGAGAGTACAGAAACACAGCGGCAGAGCAGGAGAGTACAGAAACACCGCGACAGAGCAGGAGAGTACAGAAACACAGCGGCAGAGCAGGAGAGTACAGAAACACCGCGACAGAGCAGGAGAGTACAGAAACACAGCGGCAGAGCAGGAGAGTACATATACACATCGGCAGAGCAGGAGAGTACAGAAACACAGCGGCAGAGCAGGAGAGTACAGAAACACAGCGGCAGAGCAGGAGAGTACAGAAACACCGCGACAGAGCAGGAGAGTACAGAAACACAGCGGCAGAGCAGGAGAGTACAGAAACACAGCGGCAGAGCAGGAGAGTACAGAAACACAGCGGCAGAGCAGGAGAGTACATATACACAGCGGCAGAGCAGGAGAGTACAGAAACACAGCGGCAGAGCAGGAGAGTACAGAAACACCGCGACAGAGCAGGAGAGTACAGAAACACAGCGGCAGAGCAGGAGAGTACAGAAACACCGCGACAGAGCAGGAGAGTACAGAAACACAGCGGCAGAGCAGGAGAGTACATATACACAGCGGCAGAGCAGGAGAGTACAGAAACACAGCGGCAGAGCAGGAGAGTACATATACACAGCGGCAGAGCAGGAGAGTACAGAAATACAGCGGCAGAGCAGGAGAGTACATATACACAGCGACAGAGCAGGAGAGTACAGAAACACAGCGGCAGAGCAGGAGAGTACATATACACAGCGGCAGAGCAGGAGAGTACAGAAACACAGCGGCAGAGCAGGAGAGTACATATACACAGCGGCAGAGCAGGAGAGTACAGAAACACCGCGACAGAGCAGGAGAGTACAGAAACACCGCGACAGAGCAGGAGAGTACAGAAACACAGTGGCAGAGCAGGAGAGTACAGAAACACAGCGGCAGAGCAGGAGAGTACAGAAACACAGCGGCAGAGCAGGAGAGTACATATACACAGCGGCAGAGCAGGAGAGTACAGAAACACAGCGGCAGAGCAGGAGAGTACAGAAACACCGCGACAGAGCAGGAGAGTACAGAAACACCGCGACAGAGCAGGAGAGTACATATACACAGCGGCAGAGCAGGAGAGTACAGAAACACCGCGACAGAGCAGGAGAGTACATATACACAGCGGCAGAGCAGGAGAGTACAGAAACACAGCGGCAGAGCAGGAGAGTACAGAAACACAGCGGCAGAGCAGGAGAGTACATATACACAGCGGCAGAGCAGGAGAGTACAGAAACACAGCGGCAGAGCAGGAGAGTACAGAAACACCGCGACAGAGCAGGAGAGTACAGAAACACCGCGACAGAGCAGGAGAGTACAGAAACACAGCGGCAGAGCAGGAGAGTACAGAAACACCGCGACAGAGCAGGAGAGTACAGAAACACAGCGGCAGAGCAGGAGAGTACAGAAACACCGCGACAGAGCAGGAGAGTACAGAAACACAGCGGCAGAGCAGGAGAGTACAGAAACACAGCGGCAGAGCAGGAGAGTACAGAAACACCGCGACAGAGCAGGAGAGTACATATACACAGCGGCAGAGCAGGAGAGTACAGAAACACCGCGACAGAGCAGGAGAGTACATATACACAGCGGCAGAGCAGGAGAGTACAGAAACACCGCGACAGAGCAGGAGAGTACAGATACACAGCGGCAGAGCAGGAGAGTACAGAAACACAGCGGCAGAGCAGGAGAGTACAGAAACACAGCGGCAGAGCAGGAGAGTACAGAAACACCGCGACAGAGCAGGAGAGTACAGAAACACAGCGGCAGAGCAGGAGAGTACAGAAACACAGCGGCAGAGCAGCATAGCAGCACAGTCAGGAGCGGATCTAGCCGTGTTTTTTTTCTTCGTTTGGGCGGGGGGGGGGGGTAACAGGCCGTCAGCCATCAGCGATAAAGTTGTTGACCGGGTGGGGGGGGGGGGGGGAGGGGGGGCAGGAGCGTAAGCAGGATTTCTCCCAGGGGGAGGGGGGGGGGGCAAATGGGATCCGAGGGGCCCTTGCAGCCAAGAGGGGCCCACATAATTAACACAGTACAGTGTGTTGTATGTTGTAAAAAACGACAAATAACTTTCGACAACGATTTTTTGTGTTTTTTTATTTTTATTAAAACTCAAAATTTCGCAAATCCGCGATCGTCATTTTCAATATAATGTCATTTCCTTTCTTTCGGCGTTTTGATTTTCAATTTGCTTCAAAACTCGATTTTCTACGATTTTTCAAACATTTATTGTTTTTCCACCGAAAATGACATGACATGAAGTGATTAAAACGTCATTATCTCCCAAAGTACTCCAACTATTTTCATTGAAATGTTTTGATAAGACGTAGAATTGATGCAGCATAAGGTACTGAAAGGTTGACGTCGATATATATATATATATATATATATATATATATATATATATATAATTGTTTTCAAGTTATTGAGAACATCAGGGAGGTGGGGAGGGGGAGGGGGGGGGCAGATTCTGCCACCTCCAGCGGGGCGCAGATTAATCAAAATAATATCCTGAATCTTCTTCAATCGGATTAAGGAAACAACACAATACGTACATGCCGATTGTGCACATGTATGATGAAGTACAAAATCTCTACAAAGAAACGAAATAACATGCTCTTTATATCTTGATTTACAGAAAGCTTTGGATACCGCTTGCTTATAAATTTTCTTGAAAAATACACCACATTGTGATACGAAAGGTTTCTGCAACACGATAGAGTCATACCTTAACACGCGCCCTGGAGGGCCTCTGATAATTACACGCCCTGGAGAGCAGCGAGGGGGGGGGGGTATTCCTCCCCCTAAGATCTCGAAAACCACGCAACGTAGCGACAAGCAGAAAACGACGTTAGATAGCTCGAGACAAGCTCTATCGAAGGTATACTTTTGTTTAGGTCAGGTCAATATTAAAGTCACCAGAGGTCATCAAAGGTCAGATTTTCCAGTTTTAGGACTTCGCTCCAGAAACCTTAAATATCTCGGGAACTATGATAATTAGGAGCAAACGGGAAAAACAATTGAAAGTTATTGAAATATGCAATGGCCATTTGTGTCCTCAAATTTGAGTTTAGGTCAATATTTTAGGCTCCAGAGGTCATCAAATGTTTTTTTTTGGCTTAACAGTTTTTCGCAAATAACTGTTTACTTAATGAAGATAAGACACTATTTTTGTACGGCATTGTGTTTTCTCGTCAAGGCGCTTCTAACTCAAAATCGTAGAAGGATGAGAAACATGTTTACATGTTTTTTTTCTTCAGAATTCGAAGATTTAGACTGGGGGGGGGGGGGGTCGCTCAGGAAAGTACGGGCCAACGTGTTTGTCCGGATGTGTGTCCAGACGAGATCTTTGGCATTGTCTGGACACACATCCACCTTTGCAGGTCGACGCTGCGGTTATTGGTTCGGAAGATAGCCAGGGGGGGGGGGGCGAAACACGCCCCCAGCCAATAGTGTTCGGCTGAGACCCCAGCCAATGCCGGGATAATATTCGTAAATTGTCAAAGTCTTGTACTCCTCTCAGACGTTACTAGCATACACTAAAAAACAATGAGAACTTTGTCTGGTCTTCCTTCGAGAGCCTCACCGGCGCTCGACCGGCAGACCACCTCTACCACCACAGGACCCTCTAAAGGACAGCGGAGGCCCTCTACAGATCGGCAGGGCCCTCTAAAGGCCGGCAGATTGCCATCTGCAGATTGGCAGGGCCCTCTAAAGGCCGACAGAGGGTCCTCTACAGATCGGCAGGGCCCTCTAAAGGCCAGCAGAGGGCCCTATACAGATTGACTGGGACACTCTGCAGATCGACAGAGCTCCTAAAGGCTGGAAGAGGGCCCTCTACAGGTCGACAGGGCCCTCTAAATACCGGCAGAGTCCCTCTGCAGATTGGCAGGGCGATCTACTGATCGGCAGGGCTCTCTAAGGGCCGACAGGGCCCTCTAAAAGCCGGAAGGGCCCTCTAAAGGCCAGAAGGGCCCTCTACAGGCCGCAAAGGCCCTCTAAAGGCCGGCAGAGAGCCCTCTATAGATTTGCTGAGGCACTCTGCAGATCGACAGAGCCCCCTAAAGGCTGGCAAAGGGCCTTCTACAGGTCTGCAGGGCCCTCTACATTCTGGAAGAGCCCTCTCTACAGATCGCCAGGGCCCTCTAAAGGCCAGCAGAGGTCCCTCTACAGATTTACTGGGACACTCTGCAGATCGACAAGGCCCTAAAGGCTGGAAGAGGGCCCTCTACAGGTCGGCAGGGGCCTCTAAATGCCGGCAGAGGCCCTCTACAGATTGGCAGGTTGATCTATAGATCGACAGGGCCCTCTAAAGGCCGGCAGATGGCCTTCTCCGGATCGGCAGGGACCCTCTACAGATCGGAAGGGCCTTATAAAAGCCGGCAGAGGGCCCTCTACAACCGACAGGGGCCCTCTAAATGCCGACAGCGGACCATCTGAAGATCGACAGGGCCGTTTAAAAGCTGGTAAAAAAAAGCCTCTCCACACTGGCTGGGGCCCTTTTGTACGTATTTAAATATACATGCCTTACTTACAACAGACAAGCATGAGCAGTTATGTATTCGTGTTACGATTGTTTAGGTTCTTTGGCGTTCTTTTATGCGACGTAATGCGTTTTGCGGGTGCCTCACACCATCCAAAACACTGGGGCCTTCGCCCCCTGGGAACCCTCGCTCGGTCGCCAGAAGGGCCCGCCTGGCCTCCAGGGGGCCATGTCCCCCTTGCCCCCTCCCCCCTTGCCTACGCCCTTGGGGGGGGGGGGGGTAGGTAGGCAGGGGCGTCGCCGATAATTTTTGAGTGGGGCTCGGCTGAAATGACGAAAAATGTACCCCCATTTGTATGCCTGCCTTTGCCGCATTTTTAATGTGGTTTTCATGTTATAGTAGGTACTTGTTATTTAGCGCTGCCAAGCGGCGCGATATTTTACGAGGTTGCCTGATAAAACCCAGAAATATGGGAGATGGGCCTTGTAGAGGATAAGAAGCTAAAAATGTTATTCCTTCAATTCATCGTTACAACGAACCGAAGATGATGACGATGGCTTCGTTATGACGATGGCCACTGATGTGACGCCGCGAAGCGGCGTGCACGTTTTAATTTAGGTCGTGGTAAACGAAATTTTAATATTGGAACCATGGACCGTGAGTGGAGCCAAGCCTCGGGTAACCCTTATTTCTGGTTGAACATCTCGGTATGATGCAAAATATTGAAATGAAGGTAGTTTTTAATATACATATTCCTCGGATAGTAAATTACGATGACCGGTGGCAGTCAGCGCTCAATAGTCAATAGTACATATAATAATAATAACTGTATACATATGTATCGAACTGTAACAAACAACTGGTAACAATGCAAATGGTTCGGAAGCAGCAAGAGGCAGAACAACCTTTCTGCGCATAAATGGTCCCTGTGGACCTGGAGGAGCCTGGGACGGGATGGCTTGTGGAGATGGTCCTGGCCTGGTCCCACTATTAGCTCTTCCGTCCAACAAGTTGGGCACCGCTGGAGCAGCTTCCGGGTGCCGATGTCCGCGTCTTTGCGTTCGCGTCGCCTTCTTTCGGAACTCGGCAGACTAGCTAAACATGCAGCCCGCTTGAAAGTTAATATTTTATGAAGTGAATGGACCCTGGGGCTAGCAATTAAGTACCGCCAAGGAGAGCCTCTGCCAGACACTTAATTCATGAATTTCCCCATTTTCGAAATTTGTATAAGCAATTGCGAATTTTGTGTCATGCCGCGAAGCGGCGCGAAATTTGTAAGTTTTTCACTGTGGGTAGCTGGATTTTGACTGCTGCAAAGGTATTTTTTTTACAACTGTACCTACGTCCGATCTTTGGGGGATCATTATTTCAGGACCTGGGGGGGGGGGGCATGGGCCCTTGGCCCCCCTGGATCCGCCCCTGAGCACAGTACGGACGCAACACAGTATCGAAACAACACAGTATCGAAGCAACACAGTATCGAAGCAACACAGTATCGAAGCAACACAGTATCGAAACAACACAGTATCGAAACAACACAGTATCGAAGCAACACAGTATCGAAGCAACACAGTATCGAAGCAACACAGTATCGAAGCAACACAGTAGCACAGCAGCACGATAGCACAGCAGCACGGTAGCACAGCAGCACGATAGCACAGCAGCACGATAGTACATCAGCACGATAGTACATCAGCACGGTAGCACAGCAGCACGATAGCACAGCAGCACGATAGCACAGCAGCACGGTAGCACATCAGCACGGTAGCACAGCAGCACGGTAGCACAGCAGCACGATAGCACAGCAGCACGGTAGCACAGCAGCACGGTAGCACAGCAGCACGATAGCACAGCAGCACGATAGCACAGCAGCACGGTAGCACAGCAGCACGGTAGCACAGCAGCACGGTAGCACAGCAGCACGATAGCACAGCAGCACGATAGCACAGCAGCACGGTAGCACAGCAACACGGTAGGAAACCAGGAAAGTACCACAACACCGGACGATGAAGAAAATAATGTGGGTTACACTGAAGTTATTCTTAAATCGGTTGGTTATGATATCGATTATATGTCAGTTCCTGATTAAGCTCAACAGTCCATTGAAGTCTTGAACCTACGCATTACACAAACCAGTCTCTCACGAACATCTTACACTTTCAGCCTGTAATTATTCACTAATATAAGGTAATTGCAGCCAGTATCTTAAGATGCCGCTATCAATGCCTTGTACAATGGACATGAGTCACCTAGTGGGGGTCAGGCAACTACGAGACCATATTTCCAATGCCGACATAACAATAGCCGGCACGGCCTGTCGACAGCCGTCCATTGACAGCCACTCACGAACATTATCGACCAACAAAACACGCCGGGTAGATTATATCTCGACATTGCCGGCTGAATAAGGCGTAAATTGACACTTCAAAGTCGGCCAACTTAACAGGGAATATGATCTAGAAAAGAGCGGCTCGATCCTTTCACGCGCAAATAGGCTCGATTTGCGGCATGTTTCTTCGCTCTGCCTACATCATACCGTGTGTCGCTCCTCCCTCTATCTTTCTCATCCCTCTTTATTTCTCATCCTTTTGTCATCATGATGACAGAAGGATGGTGCACCATTCCCACCGCCTCTGCTCTGATCTCGCTCCCTCCTTCCTTCGCTTGAACCGCAGGGCTGGTCTAATCTACACCCCCTTCCAGGCCTTGTCAAGCACCAGGCGAAGAACAGTATTATTTACAGGGTATGGGTGTCCTCCATCTTCGCGACTGTCCGCTCGGAATTGAAAGTCGGTCACGTGCCCCTGTATCGATGGCTGCGCCGGACAGCTGTATCGATGGCTGCGCCGGACAGCTGTATCGATGGCTGCGCCGGACAGCTGTATCGATGGCTGCGCCGGACAGCTGTATCGATGGCTGCGCCGGACAGCTGTATCGATGGCTGCGCCGGACAGCTGTATCGATGGCTGCGCCGGACAGCTGTATCGATGGCTGCGCCGGACAGCTGTATCGATGGCTGCGCCGGACAGCTGTATCGATGGCTGCGCCGGACAGCTGTATCGATGGCTGCGCCGGACAGCTGTATCGATGGCTGCGCCGGACAGCTGTATCGATGGCTGCGCCGGACAGCTGTATCGATGGCTGCGCCGGACCGCTGTATCGATGGCTGCGCCGGACAGCTGTATCGATGGCTGCGCCGGACAGCTGTATCGATGGCTGCGCCGGACAGCTGTATCGATGGCTGCGCCGGACAGCTGTATCGATGGCTGCGCCGGACAGCTGCATCGATGGCTGCGCCGGACAGCTGTATCGATGGCTGCGCCGGACAGCTGTATCGATGGCTGCGCCGGACCGCTGTATCGATGGCTGCGCCGGACAGCTGTATCGATGGCTGCGCCGGACAGCTGTATCGATGGCTGCGCCGGACCGCTGTATCGATGGCTGCGCCGGACAGCTGTATCGATGGCTGCGCCGGACAGCTGTATCGATGGCTGCGCCGGACCGCTGTATCGATGGCTGCGCCGGACAGCTGTATCGATGGCTGCTCATCCCATGCAGTTCACACAACTGAATGGCATGTCCACAGTCATCAATCCAGCCGTTCAACCGGCTTCATCTGCATTTGGGTTCGTGCCTGTTGGTGATATGATGCAATTACAGGAATACAGAAATATAGAACCCCCTCAGCTGAAGCCACCAAGGACCGTACACAATGACAGCTTAATATATCTGCACTCGACAACAAACTACCACGTTGAGTCGCAGTCGCCTTCAGTTACGCTGATCTTCCTCCGTTCCTGCCTCAGAGGCCGGTAATCTGCCCTGACAGACCAAGTCATTTTCAGACCGTAATCACGGCGCCTGGCACTCGGCGCGGGGTAGGAGACGGAATTCCACTTCGCTCCCCACTCCTTCCCCACTCCCTCTCCACGCTTTTCTCTTGATCCCTCCCTCTCCCATCCTCCTTGATTCGCCTGCTGACGGTACCAGCCGAGAGTGGTTGTTTGTGTAAACGGACGCGGTACCGACGGCGACCCATTGTCGAGGGCAGATTACCGGCCTAACTACGGGCAGATTACCGGCCTAACTACGGGCAGATTACCGGCCTAACTACGGGCAGATTACCCGCCTAACTACGGGCAGATTACCGGCCTAACTACATGGCAGATTACCGGCCTAACTACGGGCAGATTACCGGCCTAATTACGGGGCAGATTACCGGCCTAACAACGGGCAGATTACCGGCCTAACTACGGGCAGATTACCGGCCTAACTACGGGCAGATTACCGGCCTAACTACGGGCAGACTACCGGCTTAACTGCGGGCAGATTACCGGCCAAACTACACAACAGGCCGCCCGTATTAGAGGCCTCTTGCACCAAATAACCTACCCTGGTAGATTATTTTTTACCCAGATTCTCTTGCACCGTCGCACCACGAAAATAAACTACCCAGAAAGTTTACCCAGGAATTCTACCCAGCGAACACCGATTTTACCCAGGAAGATTCGTATCCTCTTGCACCAAACGCCGAAAGTAGATCCGGCGGAAGAATTTATGTGCGCCATAGATGCCGCATCGCGGTAAATTCTAACAAAAAGATAACCAACAAATACTTGGGTAAAATATCATCACGCTGAAGGTATAATTTTTTATTGTGTGAGCTTAATGACAATTCGTCAAATATTTGTTTGATTATAATACCAGATACATTATGTTACAAATTTCAGAGTTATAAGAAACTATGGTTTCGCGTCTATGACCTATATTATAACACTGAAATGCTGTTTGGAATGAACACCGGATAGCGGGCGTGTGCGGTGCCCGTCAGTTTTCGGTCCCGCGGTAATTGTCAGTGCGGTTTAGTTCAGACGACTAAACCGATAATATGTCTGGCTGTATGACACAAGCTGGTATCTATGAGCAATGTGACGACCAGTAATGAAGATGCTTTGTTAGTCATAACAATTATTGATTTATTTGGGATACATACCTATGTACTCCAAGGTGCACAACTCCAAATAATAACTCAAAGGCTAAAAAGCAGCCAGCATCAGTACATGATACTGCTGGATGACAAGTAAAACTATCTCTGCCGACATATAGGTTACGGATGTGGTTTTCATGACGTTTCGAAGTTGGGACGACAGTGACACACACTAATAGGCTATCTACGAGCGACTTCCTGTTGTATACAATTATTGATATCGTTATCGTAAACGCTCAGTATCAGAAAATGTAGCACAGAAGATATTCGAACTCAGGACCGACTGGCTTGCAGCCTGCCTCTCTACCACGACAGGCTGCGGTCGCTAAAACATATTTGGCATGACAATACAAACGGATGTTTCGGGGAATATTTATTTTCAAGTTACCAAAAAATAAAAATTTCCTTCAAATACGAATATTTGTATCGAACTGGTGTCCTCTGCCAAACAGCTGGCGTTGTCCTCAAGTTCAAACAAATTGAAATGTTCGTTGTGATAATCACGCACAGAGAGCACATGTATAGGTACACGCAGTACGGCACGCATATGCACTGTTCTCTTCACAAATTGACGATTGCTGTCCGGCGCCGCCCCGCTGTAGTCAGCAAGTGTTTTCACAGTTCAGCCTTAGTGCTCAGGTTTAGAATCATCGACGGCAAGTTCAAGTGTGGAACGTCTCCATCCATGCGATCACTGGCGATTGACTGTATGCTTTTCTCCGGCGTTGAAAACACCCACTTTACCATTAACTTTAACAAATTCAGTAATTGATATTTGAACAACCAACAATAAATTACAGGGAAACACTTAAGTTTGACAGCAATAACCCAAAACCATGAAATTACACAGGAGCGGTGACAGGATTGACAGTCTTCACAGGATTGTTTGTTTATAAATGCGGCCTTGGAATGCTGTGGAACGCTGCAGACGAAAAGTAGCGTGCCGCCTCAACCAATCAGCGTATAGCGGTTTGAGAGCATACGCGAATATTTATCTTTCAATAAATATCCTAGTATATTGTAGGTTTTCAACAACGCATTTTAATGTAACTTATGATAAAAAAGAAATACGCTGTAATATGAGCAATTCATCATATTTCGAAACCGTAATGAGGTCACTATACGTTTACGCGGAATAACGGCGTTCAACGATAACGTTGCAATGGCAACGGTGGTACGGTATAATTTGTTTTCAGTTACGGATCTTGTCGATAACAATTTATTTTCATTTGATATATTAGTATATTACAACTTCTTACAACGCATTTTAATATTTATATATACTTGAAAGCAACTATATACTGCTATCACTTAGTCAACAATATTACAAAACCCAAAGTCAAGGTACTATGTTTTGATACGGAATCACATGACGTTGAACAGCTAACATAAACTTACCCAGATACAATTTGTTACCCAGTTGGCTGGTTCGTTTGGTTCAAGAGAAAACAACCAGCTGGGCAGATTTACAAGGTGGGTAGATTTTGTTTTACCCGGGGTGGATTTTTTTGGTGCAAGAGGCCTCTGATCTCACAGACAACCGGCTCCCGCTACAGCGAACTGGCTCATCACAGCCAACCGTCGGTATCATCGGTATCAACCGTCGGTATCATCCCCCTGTCTAGCGGATCAGACGCTCTAATAGATCCCGGTACAGCGAATCGTCTCTTCACAGCCAACCGTCGGTATCATCCCCCTGTCTAGCGGATCAGACGCTCTAATAGATCCCGGTACAGCGAATCGTCTCTTCACAGCCAACCGTCGGTATCATCCCCCTGTCTAGCGGATCAGACGCTCTAATAGATCCCGGTACAGCGAATCGTCTCTTCACAGCCAACCGTCGGTATATCATCCCCCTGTCTAGCGGATCAGACGCTCTAATAGATCCCGGTACAGCGAATCGTCTCTTCACAGCAAACAGCCGGTATATCATCCCACACAAGACCGGATTAGGGGTGCACAGACTGAACGCATCTTAGCTAGCCTGGACGCTTCAGCGGGTTCCGCCACAGCGAATTTCTCATTACAGCGAACCGGCAGTATGATTTCAGTGCCTATCGGGACAGAGTCGTCCTGATATCCAGAGTCGTTCCATTATAGCGAACTATCCCATCATAACATACACATCCAGCTTCAATTGGATTAGCAATGAGAGAAACTCGAAAATTTGGATTTAATCCGAGGGCAGACTAGACACTCATTCCAATCCAATTGGATCGGACCGATGTGGATCGATCCAAGTCATACTCTGCAATAAAGTTAGGAGCAAGAGCACCAAGGAGTACCTAGTGTGGATCTGCGGAAACTCTTCAGTCTTCATTGTGGTTAGGTTTCGATTCCAAACTGAAACACCGACCCATATCTCCACACACTGAAACTAATGTCATCGTTCGCAGGGCGGCGAGGCTTTCTCAGTTTTCCCAGGGGGATTCGTTTAAGCCGCTTTTCTATGTGGAATTGCCAGGGCAGTGCAATTGGCCCGTTACGGTTGAGCGCACACGGTTGAATGCTCACCTTCAACAGATAATGAGAGCTACCCCAAAATCCGTCCGGTCGGGATATACAATACACTATAAGAACACAATATCTGAACTGTATTCACATCTTCTGAATCAGATTGTGTGATCACCATATTCATATTTTCATGGAATTTAATCACGCATAGGTTCTCACACAACATTTTGTATTGTCGTATTGACAAACAATCGAAGTTGCCTACACCATGATTTTCGGGACGAAATGTTTTTCACTCCGCCAAACCACCATGCATAGGGATATATGCTATACGTTCTAAGGTTGTAGGGCCTTGCGTTCTAAGACAATGGATAGCGCACCATACAGACAGTTCGGCAAGTCCACGCAGCGACAATAGCGACACAAGAGCCGCGTTTCCGGCGCAGTTTCCACTGTTCGCCGGCGTATTTGCAAACATTTGCCGAGGTTCACCGACTCGACCGAAGTGGTCAATCACGTGAGCAAACGCCCCGCGGTGCCGGGAGGCGAGGCGGCGCGGCGCGGCGCGGCGAGCCCGGCAGCGGACGTGGCGCGTGGGCGGTGAGCGCGTGGTAATATGGCGGCCTCCGCAGCCGGGGGACCGGTCACCGCCCTGCGGAACTAACCTAACCTAACCTCGGCTGCCGATCTCAGTTATCAAACCAGTATGGCCGCCACTGATTTGGCAGCAAGATGACGGAAGTGTGCTAAGTTTCAAGGTAGATTGCTTGGTACGTGTCGTTGGCAGGTATTTGCCATGCTTTAGTAATTTTAGCATGTTGCGTGTTTTCAAACTGGAGGCTCTAACACGGACCAGATTGTATTTTAACATGAAGCCTGCAGGAACATTAGAAGCTCGGCTACTGACGCTGCGACAGTGTGTGTCGCAGCGTCAGCGTAACTGGAGGCTCTAACACGGACCAGATTGTATTTTAACATGAAGCCTGCAGGAACATTAGAAACTCGGCTACTGACGCTGCGACAGTGTGTGTCGCAGCGTCAGCGTAACTGGAGGCTCTAACACGGACCAGATTGTATTTTAACATGAAGCCTGCAGGAACATTAGAAACTCGGCTACTGACGCTGCGACAGTGTGTGTCGCAGCGTCAGCGTAACTGGAGGCTCTAACACGGACCAGATTGTATTTTAACATGAAGCCTGCAGGAACATTAGAAGCTCGGCTACTTGACGCTGCGCGAGGTAAAGAGAGGTAGCAGAAGGTCGCTGGATCAAAGAATACTAATGTAAAACAAACTCCGTACCACCCAGCGCCAGCCACAGATGTATGTGGTTAAGTTAGGTTAACACTGAGACTAATTTGTGGTTATCGCCTGACTGGCTTCAGATTTATCTCCCAAATCTGCACAATAATCCAACATTACCAATGCTGGTAAGTAAACTCACTTGCAATGCTCCAATATAGCTCGATTTAATAAATCAATCATGTCTTGATGCCTTCGCCCTTCATCATAAGGAAAGGAATTATAACAGGAAGTTTTTGATTGTTCAAATAATAAATATCAGCGCTAGAATTCACCATTATCTTCGGGTAAGACTTTGCAAACCTCCCTCCAGCCAGGTCCATCTTCGAAAAGGCACATATGCAAATTATGAGGCATCTTGTTGACCTCTTGAGTGCCTGAGTGCAGAGAAGATATGTTGTCGGCGAGGTCGTAACATCCTCTTTGTCGACGACAAAGCTCTCTCTCTCTCTCTCTTTACCTCGCTTTGTTGATGACAAGCATAGGTGAGAGATATGCACTTTTCACGCGCCCTGGAGGGGGGGGGGGGGGCGAGATCCGCCCACCCCTAAGGTTTTTCAAGGATAGCGAATAAACTGCGGCGCTTCGCGCCGCCGTTTTTTGCAAACCTGTTCGGAAATCAACTAACCACATTATGTGCAACTCTTGACTTCGAGTCATCTCAGGTCAGGTCACCAGACCAGGTCACGTGATGACCCCACCTCCAAAAGTTTGCGGTCGTACCACAGCCACAGTTTTAGGCCGATGGGTTTCAACATTGCAGGACTCGATAAGGTCATAGGTACCTACAATTTGTATATCTCGGATTTTTATGTCGATGACCTAAGGTCGGGTCAATTTCGTGACCTCCCCATTATAATCTATAGTCTATAGTCGAAGGAAATATTAAAATGCTTCCTATTCCGAGGATACGCATGATATCAGTCCCATTCCTTCTGGATCATATTATTCTAGGCCATTCTTGATGATCCAGGTGCAATTTTCGTTTAGTGACCCCTGCAGGGTCAGCCGAGGTCATCTGAGTTCACCAACATTTGTTTGACAATAACTCTCGATGTAATAAGGATAGAGAAGTGAAACCGGTACCAGTGTATTTGTCTCGTCGAGGCACGTCTCCCAATATGCAACATGACCTACTTGGGTCACCACTTGACCTTGGCCTGAGATCGAATTTATAAGTTGATCTTAACCCGCGCACTGCAGGGGCTTTGCGCCGAACACGAACTGCAGGGGGGTTTGATTTCCGCCCTCCCCCTGAGATCTAGAAAACTACGCTACGTAGCGAGAAACGGAAAACGGAATTTGATAGCTTGATACATGTTTTATCGAAAGTATTCAGTATTGTTTTAGGGCAGGTCAAAATTGAGGTCACCAGAGGTCATCAAAGGTCAAATTTTTCATTTTTTCCCTGTTTTAGGACATCGCTCCAGAAATTCCCATATATCTCAGAAACTATGCTAGTTAGAAACAAACGGTAATAAAGCAAACACCAGCCAATTAAATTTTCAATCTGTAAGGTGTCCTCAAATTTGATCTCAGGTCAAAATTTGTGGCTCCCGAGGTCAAAAAAGAAAAACAATGCCGTTTTTTTTGCTAAATAGTTTTTCGCTTTTAACTTCTCTATCTAATAAAGATAACGGAAAACTGTTTACGCCATTGTGTTTATCTTGTCAAGGTGCTTCGAAAGATATACATGGTGACCTTGTTAAGTTAACTTAAAAAATTGGCATCAGGTCAAGGTCAAGTGGGGACCCAAGTAGGGCATGTTGCATATGGGAATACGTGTCTCGACGAGACAAACGCATTGCTGTCTGTTTTACTTCTCTATCTTTATTATGTCGGGAGTTATTGACAAAAAAGTGATGGTGACCTCGCATGACCTCAAATGACCCAATAGGGGTCACTGAACAAAACTTATACATGGGTCATCAGGATATCCTATATTAACATGATCCAGAAGCAGAGGCGGAACTTTTTGTTTTTCGTTGGGGTTGTAATTGAGTCGGCGACCAGGGGGGGGGGGTAGTAAAAGCGACTAATGATAAAAACGAAGTATGTGCAAAATTGAAGTTTAACACCTTAGAATGAACATAGGTTGTATTACCTCATTACTGACGCATTTTAGCAACAGCGAGGTGTGCAATCTTAAAAATAAATTGAAAGTATCATGTTGGGCAAAGTAGGCAAAGACTACCTCATGGTAGCTCACGCACCAATAATCAGCCAATATCAATATTAAGGTTTTACATAAATGGTGTGATTCAGCAACTAGCCATTTCTTGCAAGAAAGGCACCTCCTGGTGATGCCAATGGTCCAGGTTCGGTCCTTTTGTATATTACAGGGAGATATAAACATACATATAACATATTTGATATTTCCCACAACTCACAAGGCCATGGGTGGATAATTGTTTTCAAAGTTTCCCCGGCCGAGGACAGGGGCGCAACCAAGGGGCGCTAGGGGGCACGTGGCGGGGGATGTCCGTGAAGTTAGTGACGGAATCGGATTCGAATTCAGCGTCGAGTAGCAATTTGCTTCCAAATGTGGGAACAGTTCAATTGGGGCACGCTGATCACGCAAATGACATTCATTTTGACATTTAAGGTCATCTTCAAAACCATCTTCAAGGTCAAAGGACGGGGTGGCTCAAAACGACCCGAAGTTATTGTCCGATCGCAAAAAAAATAATGGTATCATTCTATTCCTCGGGTCGATATCTAGGCGCAGCTTTCGAAACCTCACTGGAGGCAAATGACCTTGACCCTCATTTTTAAGGTCAAAGGACAAATAACCCGAAGTTATTGTCCGATCGCCAAAATAATGGTCTCATTCGATTCCTCGGGTTAATATCGACCCGATGTTATTGTCTAATTGACAAAATAATGGTCTCATTCGAATCCTCGGGTTAATATCCTCGGGTGCCACAGCCTTCGCAAACTCACTCGTGGCAAATGACATTGACCCTCATTTTCAAGGTCATAGGACGGGTCGTTTTGAGCCGCCCCGGCTCAAAACGACCCGAAGTTAGAAGCCGATTGCCAAAATAATGGTCTCATTCGATTCCTCGGGTCAGTATCTGCCGTAACCTTTGCAACCTCACTCGTGGAAAATGACCTTGACCCTCAATTTCAAGGTCAAAGGACTCAAAACGACCCGAAGTTATCATCCAATCGCCATTGATCTTGAAATTGGGGGCCAATGTCATTTGCTACGAGTGAGGTTGCGAAGGCTACGGCTATATATACTGACCCGAGGAATCGAATGAGACCATTATTTTGGCGATCGGACAATAACTTCGGTTAAGATTACCGTGAATGTCAAAATGAATGCCATTTTCGTGATCAGCGTGCCCCAATTGACCTGTTACCACATTTTGAAGCGAATCGCTACTCGACGCTGAATTCGAATCCGAATCCGTCGCTAACTTCATGGACATGCGGGGGGGGGAATCACGATTGAGGGCGCCTCTCCTGGGCGTCTGGACACCGAAGGTGCCACTCTCGAGTGCAGGTGGTGCCCCTTGAGTCGTGAGTGCCGGCGGCACCCCTTTAGATCGGACAATATGCCTCCTTTAGACCGGAGATAACGACCCCAACTGTGCCTCCCCCGAAAATATAAGTTTTCTGACCTGGCCGAGGTGTTCACTAAGACAAAGTTGGCAAGGCTCAGCCTCCTTTGACTACCCCCGCCCCCCCCCCATTTCGAAAGCGCACCAAAAGCGCAATTTTACCCATATTTGTCATAGATAGTCGTACCAAGTATGCATTTTTATGATGGGATTATATTTGCGGTTCTGTACTCTTTTTAAATAATAACTAAGGTCTTGCGAAAGAAGGTCTCTCAAAAGTGGCTGCCCCGGCCGCAGCCGGGGCTGCACTATAGGATTCTCCACCCATGCACAAGGCAAACAAATTAGGCGAGAACCAAACAGCATTATTTTAGTAAGGCAATAAATTAATCCCATCACCGAAATGACTAACTTTATCACCGTAAATTACTTAAAATCACCGAGACGTCACAACATATTGAGGATTTCGGGCTTCGGCCGATGGACTTCTTTAAAAAAAAAAAATGTAAACGGGCTCCCAAGGGTTAGGTGAGGTGAGGTGAGGTGAGGTGAGGTGAGGTGAGGTGAGGTGAGGTGAGGTGAGGTGAGGTGAGGTGAGGTGAGGTGAGGTGAGGTGAGGTGAGGTGAGGTGAGGTGAGGTGAGGTGAGGTTAGGTAAGGTTAGGATAAAAGCTTGAGAAATAAATGGTGATGCTTTAACATGGAAGTCAATGAGAAAGTGGTCATTTCGGTGATGGATTAACCCTCGCCCTACGGGAGCTTTTTTCACCTTCGCCCTACGGGGGGGGGGGTCCTGACAGGCCCCTGTTAACTTCCAAACCAAGCAACTTACAGCAATGCGGTAAGAACCAGCATGTTGCCTGGCATGAGAGGAATCTAACAGTATGCGATTTTAGGTTTCAGGTCAACAGGTGACCTTCCAGGTCAAGTGAATGACCTCGGATTTATCACGTCCAGAAGAGAGATTTTACCCTGCAGAAAACCTCAAAATGAGAAATTGATAAAGGAAAATAAAAAGGCATGTTCCTAGACCAGTTGGGGCTCAGAAATACAAAAAAGGTAATTATTTGTTCGTATCTTGTCAAAAAAGTCAAAAAATGTGATTGTAAAAAATGACGTCATCAGTTTCTTACACTTAGAGAGCCATCACTCAGTCAAAAATGAAGATATTGCTTTGAAATTTGGTATGAGTATTGTCCATACTCAGTACTCTCACATATATTCGGTTTTTTCTAATATCTTTGAAAGTTTTGATTTTGTGGGGATTTAAAAAAAACAGTTTTTTTCAATTTTAGGGGTCAAAAACACAAAATTTTGAAAATCCGAGATCGCCATTTTAAAGAGAATGCCATTTTGTATCTTTGGTGAATTGCGTTTGCAATTTGTTTCAAAACTCTGTTTTCTACGATTTTGCAAATATTTCTCATTTTTTTTACCAACATGACGTCATCAAAACATGATTATCTCCCAAACCGCTCAACCAATTTCAATTAAAGTTTTACAGCCTACGTATAATTGTTGTAAACTCAACTACCAACAATTTCAGCAAGATGCATTGCATGTGTAAGAAGTTATTCAAGAAAAACCTCAAGGGGGCCTGTCAGGCGAGGGTTAAAGGGAAATAATTACCTTTTTCCACAACAATGGAGTTAGCACTTGAAATCGCCAGACGAGACCAAAATATATTGTAAATTCATCACATTTTGCATGAAAACTTTCCTACCGAAAGATATTTCAAGTTAAAGTTGATAAGCGTTCCACACTTTTAACGACCGGTACTTGCAAGTACTTTTGGTCCTCATCAAACTGTGGGCTTTTCCCGTTTTTTTTTAACGCAATGGAGTGGAAAATATATTGTGCGTTCTGCTTGTTGTGATTATATGCCCGGCGATCTTCTAAAACTAACAGCGATTGGAAAAAGAAATTTATTGTTATTGAATTTTCTTGTTAATCATTATTAAAGGTATTTTATCACTGTATTTCATAGTAGTTGACACTTCAGAAACTTGTGACGTAATAATATTGTATCCAATATGCATTTCCCTGACCTTTTTGCTATTGTGGCGCAGTGCCGAGTGCTTTGCGAATACTAGCTTGCCTGGGGTTCAATTCATTCCGCCCTTATTTTATTCGAGTTGGTATAGTTTGCATGTTGTTGTTATTCATGACTTATACTGATAGTCAGTCATGCATCACGGATGCTTCACGGATTGTTTCACGGATCAGAGCGTTGCTCGAACGCACGCTAGTAGCGCTAGTAGCGCTTTCGTTCTCCATGACAACCAGGCGTGAGCCAATGAAAGCCAGAACGTATTCCCTTTCTGGCTTTTGATTGGCTGACGCCTGGTTGCCATGGAGAACGAAAGCGCTACTAGCGCTACTAGCGTGTGTCCGAGCAGCGCTCAGTTTGATCGGAAACGTCACAGAGCCTCCAAAAATGCCGCACTCGATGTAAACAATGGTAGAGAAGGACGAATTTGTCAATGACCTTCATGAAGTACACAAGGTACTTGTTTTGTATTTTTTCCTAACTTACTACTTTGAATTTGGGAATAATTTTATTTAATTCTTAAATTTAAATAAAATAATTTTAAAACCATAACGGTAGCCTAAGAAATTGCTGCTAACAAAATCAAAAGGTCATTATTTCCCTTTAAAGGAAATAGTTCACCTTCAACATGGGATTTTTAACTGAATTAGCGGTTTTGTAGCCCGTGTTGAGAAATCCTTATCTGCAACTTTTCTTGGCTGAAAAGACTCCAGCCGAAGATATTTGACTTTTTGGCGAAGGAATGCGGCGCATATATGATATACCGTACCGTCTGAAAGTGCCAGCACTGCATCGAGCATGCGCAGACCAATAACGCACACCATAACATTAATAATTTACGACCTTCTGTCCTGAATTGGCGCGATGTAGGACCATTTTTGAAAAGAAAAAAAGAAACTGTATTAAAAAATATAATAAAATCGTGTTCTAAAAAATTTCCCGAAGGTGAACTATTTCCTTTAATACCCTGCCTTTTAGGAATAATAAAAGACGTACGTAAAATTAGCAGCTGATTGATATTGCCTAATCTATAATGTTGAGGCCCGTCGCATCAGAATTGCCTGAAACTTGACAGGTAGGTCCTCAGGTCCTCCTTGCCACGCTAAACACAAAAATGTAAAATTATCCTGGAATACGGGCTACTTTTAAAGTTATAACGTTTTAAGTTTTGAATGTCTGTCAGTTGAATATCTGGCTAACTTGACGCGGAAAGCTTCCAATTCCTGCGCATTCGTTTCAAAATAAAGGAAGACAGACATCAAAACTTAAAAAATGTATAACTCTGAAAGTAGCCCGTGTTCCAGGCTAATCTTACGTTTTTCGTGTTCAGCGGGGCAAGGAGGGCCTACCTGCCAAGCTTCAGGCGATTCTGAGGCGACGGGACTCAAAACTGTAGATCTCTAAAACGGTATAACTCTGAAAGTAGCTCGCGATCCAGACTAATTTTACGTTTTTCGTGTTCAGCGTGGCAAGCAGGACGTACCTGCCAAGTTTCAGGAAATTCTGAGGCTACGTTCCTCAAAATTGTAGATTGCCCAATAGATTGATACTACTGGGCAATATCAATCTACTGCTAATTTGACGTAGCTTAATAAAAGAGACAAATATGACGCAGCTATGTCAAATATGTACATTTATTTTGCCCTTGTATATGGCTATTGCTTTCAATATTTATGCTGTTTTCACATGCGTTTTTGTTTGATTGATGTTGGATTAGGCTATTCTCTTTTAAAATGACTTTTACTGATGTGGCCCTCTACTTTTCAACACCATGACCAGGTATTTCTTGTGAAAATAATGTTTGTCTGGCTAAAAATTGAAGGTTGTGGTAATCCTAAATTTAAACTCATTTGATTTGGGTCTATGATTATTTGTGGTCTTTTTCCAGCTCAGAATGATTGGTATGCATTCACGTCTTTCACACACCAAAATATTTATAATATTGTTCAAGTTCTTCATTAAGTGTCAATTTCACCAACATATTTTAGCTCAAAATGTAATATAACTTTTGCCAACCGCGTAAGGGTGCATTCTAATGTTAAATGTGTGACCTATCCAGAACTAAGCCCAATGTAAAATATGCGACACTCAATCTTGTTTTGCTCATGTTTGTATGTTAACACCTATAGATTGCCATTTTGTGGGTGTCTGAAATTGACAAAAATGTTACCCGTTTGTCAGTAAGTAGTGTTGTTCTATAGTGTTTATGACCCAACTGAATATGACCCTACACCCCTGGGTACCTACATAGTCTTTCTCAGTAATTTTGAGATAACATGTTGTACTACCTATTGTTGGATTTTAAATTTTATTTTATGACAAACTTTACTAGCATTTTAAAGTTTGTCCTTCTCTGTGTTCATATATTTATTAATTGTTTTGTTATGATTGTTATTGAAAAATCCTTGGGTGAAAAATCCTTTGGTTTTGTGTACCGTTTACAGTATTTATTTACTTGGGTAGGCATTCACTGGCAATGTTGGGGTTGTAATATTCATGATTGGGGTTGTAGTTTTTGAGGATGCAGTTGTAGCTACAACCCCAAAAGTATATAAAGTTCCGCATGTGTCCAGAAGTAATTGGACTAATATCATGCATATCCTTGGAATAGGAAGCATTTTTTATATTTCTCCATTGACTTATTATGGGGAGGTTACGAAATTGATCTGACCTTAGGTCACTGATATCAAAATTCCGAGATAAACTAATTGTAAGTACTTATGCCCTCATGACATCCTGTAAGTTTCAAACTGATCGGTGAAAATCTCTGGCTTTGGCACAACTGCAAACATTTTTAGAGGTGGGATCACTTGACCTGGTCTGGTGACCTGACCTGAGATGTCCCGATATTTTTCTTTTTCTTCAAAGTGTGCGCAATTGATGTCCTAACAGGTGTGCCAAAACCCAGCGGCGCTGCGCGCCGCCGTTTTTTTCGCTATCTTTGAAAACCCTGAGGGGGGGGGGGGGGGGGGGGAGGCGGAAATCAACTCCCCCTGCAGTGCGCGAGTTAACTAGTCAACATTAATATGATTCTAAGCGCCTTGATGAGACGAACATGATGGCGTCAAAATCCGTTCCATAAGGAACGGAAAGTTATTTGCGAAACTGTATTAGGTAAAAAAGTTATTTGCGAAAAACTGTTTTGCCATAAATAGTTGTTTGACCTTTGATGACCTCTGGCGCCTAAACTATTGATCTGAGCTACAATTTGAGGGCACCATGGCTATTGCATATTTCAAGAGCTTTCGATTGCTTTTTCCGTTTGTTCCTAGCTATCATAGTTCTTGAGATATTTGGGGGGTTGCTTGAGCAAAGTGCTGAAATTGGCAAATTGTGTCATATTTGATCCCATTTGACCTTGAAGATATTGATCTAGGGTCATGCAAATTTCACAAAACAGAGTTCCCTACAGAACTTCCCTACCCTACAAATTGCGTTATTGTACCTCTAATGGGGGGCGAGATCTTAGGGGGGCGGGCGGTGGAATCCGACCCCCCCCCCCCCCCCCCCCCTCCAGGGCGTGTAATTATCAGAGGCCCTCCAGGGCGCGTGTTAAGGTAGGTGAAAGCAGTTATTCGAGGAACTTATAACTTATTCGAAGAAGCTCACCTTCCTGCCGGCCTCGTTGTTGTGAAGGTTCATCAAGCTCTTCTTCCTGTTCTTCTTGACGCCGCGCCACTCGCGCGAGTCGACGAACCTCTTGGAGAGCCCGGAACCGTAGGCGATATTGTCTGAACATCCCGACCACTGAGGCAACGTGTCCAGCGTCAGCAACGTGTCCAGCGTCAGCACGCAGAACAACAACGATACATCAGATTCACCCAACGTCCTAACACCGGCCTGCACGAATTTATCACAACTTGTAATACATTCAGCGTAACACAGATTACAAAATCCTCTGGAGGCGTTTGCATTTCCCCGTGTGTATTGTACAAGTTCATTTACTGTCATAATGTCTAAAATACGCCAAAGCCAGAAGCCAGCCAGTATATAGAGAATACAAACAGTCCCCGCTTGCTTCGCTGCGCGAAGAGGCGACGCCGTTGGCGTCGGTTGTGCCGTTAACTTTTTGGGGTTACACTAAATCGTTCGAAAATTGCATTTGTCAACCTGTGATCTGTCAAACGGGAGTGCGTTTCAAGCGCAGCATGTTCCTCGAGAATAGTTACTTCAGAACCAATATTAGATAGTAACTGGAAGTCATATATCTCGGCAAAACTGACTCCAGATCCAACCATGGATTGACACCGACAAGCGACCACTAGAGGGAACCATCACCAACAGGAGGCAGCCAGGGATCCGACGGCACAACCAAGGGAGCGGAGTGCCCTTTGTGTGGCTCTCTGACCTTGAATCCCTCCTTGCTGACGCCGCGGACGCTGCGGTCACAGCCACAGTCATCCATCCGGCCACTGGAGCAGGCCCTGGTGAGCGCGTGAGCCA
>JAXIVJ010003992.1:37500-87800 GCA_036785665.1 Chirona hameri
GGCGGGGTCGCGACCCCCCGACTTTTGAAAACCGGGGAGGGGGAGGGGGGGGGGGGGGGGGGGTGACCCCCCCCCCCCCCCTCCACACACACACTTTATGATGGCGGCCGACCCCCCCAAACACACTTTGTTATGGCGGAAGCTGATTCTAGTTTGCATGTAATTCCTATTAAAATCAAGATGGAAGATGACAAATACGACGTGGCAAGGGCGTAGCTTCTCCAGAAAAGTTGTGGGGGGGGGGGTGGCTGAGCTGGCAAAATCGCTTAAAGTACCATCAAAAATCCACCAAAATGCAGATTTCTTCCCCGGTTTTGAACCACTTCTTCGTCCAAGTTGGGGTGGCTGAAGCCAAGTGTGTGTTTGGGGGGGGCTGAAGCCCCCTCAACTCAGTGGCGTACCCAGGATTCACTCCAGAGGGGGGGGGGGGGCAATTTTTTATCAGGGGGGCATAAGGTACCCCCACCCAAAAAAAACGAATCGGATTTGGCCCACTATCTTTTTAGAGGGCATATGTTCAACATTTTTTCTTTAACACGCGCAGTGGAGAGGGGTATGCCACTAACACGCTGTGGAGAGGGGGGAGGCACTTTAGTGCCCCCCCCCCCCTACGATCTCCGAAAGTATGAGAGCTAGAACGATCAAATTTACAGGGTATGTAGGTACTACGATGGTCTACATTTTCAAAAAAAATAGTGACCTTCAGTCAATATCTTCAAGGTCAAACGAGGTCACTGTTAAGACTGTCAGTTCCGTGGCACGTCCACACACCATCGCGATTCCGTAGTCTACCGATGTATTGTCAGAGACATAGTCAATGAGAGCTTCCATATTTACCAGAGAAAGAACGAGCCTTCCATGTGAAGGAAACGCAACAGAATCACAACAGTCACGAAGGTCAAATCTGGCCAAATGTCACAATTTGGGAATTTGACGTCTGTGACGTCACAGATCACCAGCAATGTGTCAAAAATTGTTTCAGAGGATGAACATTGACATTGTCTACCGAATGGCGTTTGAATCATCCCGATCTAACTGTTGGTTCCGAAGATATCGCTTTGCCGACCTCGATTCTGGCCGCCATCTTGGAATGAAAATCCATATAACTCAAAACTGTATCGACCTATTCTGATTTTTGTTATGTCAAACGATCCGCCATTGAGTTGGCGTAAATGTCGGCGTAAAAAAACACCGCCCTGCGCTGCTTCGTTTGCGAGCTATTTACGAAAAACATGGGGGGCACAGAAGTGCACCCCTCTCCACTGCGCGTGTTAAAAAATGGGGATTTTTTGTTCTCGGAATAGGGCCTTCGGGCCCTATTTCTAAAGGGGCACATACGGTCAAGGGGGCACGTACAGACCTTCAGGAGGGGTAATTGCCGTTTGCCCCCCCCCTTCGATATGCCTATGCCTCAACTGAATAGGATCCTACACCCCTGCGACGTGGAAATGGGCTCAGTCAGTTACGGATGAAATTTCCTTCGTTTTCCCCTTCGACACACGCTGCTCCGAAAGGAAAACGAAGGAAATTTCATCCGTAACATGCAGGGGCGTCGCCGACGGGAGGGTCGGGGGGACGGTCTCCCCGACCCCCCACTCTCAGAAGGAGGGGGTGGTTGACCCCCCCCCCCCCCCCCCCCCCCCCTGCCTTTGCAGCAGTCAAAGTTTAGCTATCCACAGTCAAAAAATGGAAATTTCGCGCCGCTTCGCGGCATGACACAAGTTTCGCAATTGCTTATACAAATTTGGAAAAAGGGAAACTGAATTCCACCAGGGCCCACAACCTTCATAAAATATTAATTTACAAGCGGGCTACATGTTTAGCTAGTCTGCCGAGTTCCAAAAAAGGCGACGGGAACGCAAAGACGCGGACATCGGCACCCGGAAACTGCTCCAGCGGTGCCCAGATTGCTGGATCGAAGAGCTAATGGTGGGAACCAGGCCAGGACCATCTCCCCAAGCCATCTCCCTCCAGGCTCCTCCAGGTCCACAGGGACCATTTATGCGCGGAAAAGTGGTTCTGCCCCTTGCTGCTTTCAAACCATTTGCACTGTTACTAGTTTTTTGTTACAGTTTGGTTCATATGTATACAGACAGTTATTATAATCATATGTACTATTGAGCGCTGACTGCCACCGGTCATCGTGATTTACTATCCGAGGCTAATGTATATGAAAAACTACCTTCATTTCAATATTTTTATTCATGCCGAGATGTGTAACCAGGAAAATGGGTTACCTGAGGTTTGGCTCCACTCACGGTCGGGTTCCAATATTAAAATTTCGTTTTCCACGGCCTAAAATTAACATTGTCACGCCGCTTCGCGGCGTCACATCGGTGGCCATCATCATAACAAAGCCATCGTCACCGTATTCGGTTCCTCGTAACGCTGAATTGAATTTATAGCATTTTTAGCTTCTTATCCTATACATGGCCCACCGCCTATATGTCTGTGTTTTATCAGGAAAACCGGTTAAAAAAATGCGCCCCTTGACGGCGCTAAATAACAAGTACCTACTATAACATGCAAATCCACATACAAAAAAATGCTGTGAAGGCACATACACGCAAAAAAATGGGGTACATTTTTTTCGTCATTTCAGCCGATCCCCCCCCCCCCACACACACACACACTCAAAAATGCTCGGCGACGCCACTGGATGAGAGACGGGCCATTCGCAATCACTGGGGCGTGCCTGACACATGCTAACGCGATTTAGGGCTTTGCTCATGGATACTCTGGAGTGGCGGGGATTAAATATGGCTGCAGCGCAGCAGAAAGCACGCTTTCAGGTGAACATCCTGCTGTTAGCACATAGTGACACGCTCTCCGGAGCACGCGACCGAGCGTTAAGCCGATATGAAATCGCATGAAGTTATCTCATGTAATCCGATGCAATCGAAAAAATACACATTCGAATGCTTCACTGCATCCGTACTTACCATTTACATTGCTGAGCCAGTACAATCACAGGTGCAAACTTTAAGCAAATAGACGTTCTCAGTAAACATTCAGTCGGCAAATGGAGCAAAAATGTTCTGCGCGAAGAGATTACATTAACGTACTTAACGCTATATCATCTAAGTATAATCACGTGTATTTCATATTTGTTACGCACCCAAACCGACAGCAGGTGCGTTGCAGTTTCAGTGTTCTAAAGCTCTAATCATCATCGAAGCGACAGCAACGCGACTCCCTGTACGCATGCCAGTTCAGTGTCAGGTCAGTACGCCGCATCAGTGCCGAGACTCCCTGTACGCATGCCAGTTCAGTGTCAGGTCAGTACGCCGCATCAGTGCCGAGACTCCCTGTACGCATGCCAGTTCAGTGTCAGGTCAGTACGCCGCATCAGTGCCGAGACTCCCTGTACGCATGCCAGTTCAGTGTCAGGTCAGTACGCCGCATCAGTGCCGAGACTCCCTGTACGCATGCCAGTTCAGTGTCAGGTCAGTACTGTACGCATGCCAGTTCAGTGTCAGGTCAGTACTGTACGCATGCCAGTTCAGTGTTAGGTCAGTACTGTACGCATGCCAGTTCAGTGTCAGGTCAGTACTGTACGCACGCCAGTTCAGTGTCAGGTCAGTACTGTACGCACGCCAGTTCAGTGTCAGGTCAGTACTGTACGCACGCCAGTTCAGTGTCAGGTCAGTACACCGCAGCAGTGCCACAAGTGCTAACGCCGGCAGATCAAGTCACTCACCCGATGGAACGATCGGGTAGTTTTCTAGGGGGCTTTTCCTGCGCCGACGGCGGCGCACGGGCTGGTCGCTCTGCGTCCCGCTCTGTGGAGAGCTACGAACCTCCTTCTGCCCACGCCGGGGACCATCTGCAAACCGACGGTACAGGTTCGGTCAGTCAGGTAACCGGGGCACTCAGACACTCACAGTGGTCACAGGGAGGGCACTCAGACCTGGTCAGTAGTCACAGGGAGGGAACTCAGATCCGGTCAGTGGTCACAGTGAGGCACTCAGACCCGGTCAGTGGTCACAGGGAGGGCACTCAGACCCGGTCAGTGGTGAGAGGAGGCACTCAGACCCGGCCAGTGGTCACAGGGAGGGCACTCAGACCCGGTCAGTGGTGAGAGGAGGCGCTCAGACCCGGTCAGTGGTGAGAGGAGGCACTCAGCTCCGGTCAGTGGTGAGAGGAGGCGCTCAGCTTCGGTCAGTGGTGAGAGGAGGCACTCAGACCCAGTCAGTGGTGAGAGGAGGCACTCAGACCCGGTCAGTGGTGAGAGGAGGCACTCAGACCCGGTCAGTGGTCACAGGGAGGGCACTCAGACCCGGTCAGTGGTGAGAGGAGGCGCTCAGACCCGGTCAGTGGTGAGAGGAGGCACTCAGACCCGGTCAGTGGTGAGAGGAGGCGCTCAGCTCCGGTCAGTGGTGAGAGGAGGCACTCAGACCCGGTCAGTGGTCACAGGGAGGGCACTCAGACCCGGTCAGTGGTCACAGGGAGGGCACTCAGACCCGGTCAGTGGGCACAGGGAGGGAACTCAGATCCGGTCAGTGGTCACAGGGAGGGCACTCAGACCCGGTCAGTGGTGAGAGGAGGCGCTCAGACCCGGTCAGTGGTGAGAGGAGGCACTCAGACCCGGTCAGTGGTCACAGGGAGGGCACTCAGACCCAGTCAGTGGTGAGAGGAGGCACTCGGGTACTCTCGGTGGTCACAGGGGGCGCTCAGAGCGTCACATGTTTGATATATTGCACCTAGAGAGGAAGACAAACTCCGTAAGAAACGTTTGAGATATCAATACCAACAAACTGTAACGTCGCATTCGCAGTCACATTTTCTATACGAAAAGTATGTACGTGTGATTTTATTTTGTTCCCTCATACTGGTGCCGGCATGGGTATAGCGTTAAACGCCGGGTATGGTCATAGTTAAGTTGACAAATTGCCGCTTAACTATGTTAATGTCTGGACAGCCTGAGATAAAAGATGGAAATGTTGCTACAAAAGCATTGTGTGGCATGCTTCATATGTGCACCGTGCAAAATTCGTTAGAACATATGCAACTTAATGTTAAAAAAGTGGGCGGAATTCTAGGAAATCCCTAGGAATCCCTGTGAATTCTGATCTATTCCTGCATAATCAAACTGATGTTTTCCCACATTTCCCTCTGAATTATTCATACTTCATGTCATAATAACCAGTGCCGAGCCGTTTGCTCCTGCGGTTAGTGGATAGTAATCACTGGTCTGCACACTCACCCTGGGTAATTGATTCTGAGAAGCAAGTGTCAGCGAAACAGCGGCGAACAGAAAACAAAAGAAATTCTGCCGAAAGAAAACTATATAGTCGGGTAAGCCATGCCAGCGACTGATCCATGCCCACTTATTTTCATCATCTACCCCAAATGCGTACACATTTTCAGCATCGGAGTCCATCAACGGCCTACATCAAAGAAGGCAACCGATATTCTACTCTCATTTATGTGACCATTAACCACCGGTCAATGACAACCAGTGACAACCAGTGACAACCAGTGACAACCAGTGACAACCAGTGACAGTTAGTGACAGTCAGTGACAGTTAGTGACAGTCAGTGATAGTCAGTGACAGTCAGTGACAGTCAATGACAACCAGTGACAACCAGTGACAACCAGTGACAACCAGTGACAGTCAGTGACAGTCAGTGACAACCAGTGACAACCAGTGACAACCAGTGACAACCAGTGACAGTCAGTGACAGTCAATGACAACCAGTGACAACCAGTGACAACCAGTGACAACCAGTGACAGTCAGTGACAACCAGTGACAACCAGTGATAATCGGTGACAACCAGTGACAGTTAGTGGCAGTTAGTGATAACCGGTGACAGTTAGTGACAGTCAGTGATAACCGGTGACAGTCAGTGATAACCGGTGAGAACCAGTGATAAGCGCGGTAATAGGCAGTGAGCGACAGTCGGGATGATGGCGGTTCGTGGATGACGCGGTGTCCCGTGTCATGACCGTGGATGACGCGGTGTCCCGTGTCATGACCGTGGATGACGCGGTGTCCCGTGTCATGACCGTGGATGACGCGGTGTCCCGTGTCATGACCGTGGATGACGCGGTGTCCCGTGTCATGACCGTGGATGGCGCGGTGTCCCGTGTCATGACCGTGGATGACGCGGTGTCCCGTGTCATGACCGTGGATGACGCGGTGTCCCGTGTCATGACCGTGGATGGCGCGGTGTCCCGTGTCATGACCGTGGATGACGCGGTGTCCCGTGTCATGACCGTGGATGGCGCGGTGTCCCGTGTCATGACCGTGGATGACGCGGTGTCCCGTGTCATGACCGTGGATGACGCGGTGTCCCGTGTCATGACCGTGGATGACGCGGTGTCCCGTGTCATGACCGTGGATGACGCGGTGTCCCGTGTCATGACCGTGGATGACGCGGTGTCCCGTGTCATGACCGTGGATGACGCGGTGTCCCGTGTCATGACCGTGGATGACGCGGTGTCCCGTGTCATGACCGTGGATGACGCGGTGTCCCGTGTCATGACCGTGCAGTCGCCCACGGCTGGGCGTCAGCCGACAGTCGACAGGGTCTGTCTCACGAGGTCTCCGGCGCACGACAGGGTCTGTCTCACGAGGTCTCCGGCGCACGACAGGGTCTGTCTCACGAGGTCTCCGACAGTCGACAGGGTCTGTATCACGAGGTCTCCGGCGCACGACAGGGTCTGTCTCACGAGGTCTCCGGCGCACGACAGGGTATGTCTCACAAGGTCTCCGGCGCACGACAGGGTCTGTCTCACGAGGTCTCCGGCGCACGACATGTCAATCACCAGACGGCTCCACGCCCCGCCCGTGACGACCGGTGACGGGTTGTGGCGGGTTGTGGCAGTCGGTGACATTAGGTGACAGTCGGTGACAGTCGGTGACAGTCGGTGACAGTCGGTGACAGTAGGTGACAGCTCCCAGAACAGCCAGCGGACAGGACGCCCGATTGCTGGACCGACAATAAATATGCTGCCGAACATTTGCTGTTCCGGTCACTCTGCTCAAAACGGGACAGAGAACAAAATCTTCACTCGGATTATGTTTGCATATAAGAAGGCTTCCTAGATGTATCTGCTGGCACAAGGAAACATTTGAAGGATGCGTCTGCACGGACCTGGGAAACACGAGGGACGAACCGTTCGTGATCAGGAGGGCTCCTAGTGAAGAACGTTCGAGAGACGAACCGCTCGCGATGAGGAGGGCTCCTAGTGAAGAACGTTCGAGAGACGAACCGCTCGTGATGAGGAGGGCTCCTAGTGAACAACGTTCGAGAGACGAACCGCTCGTGATCAGGAGGGCTCCTAGTGAACAACGTTCGAGAGACGAACCGCTCGTGATGAGGAGGGCTCCTAGTGAACAACGTTCGAGAAATGAACCGCTCGTGATGAGGAGGGCTCCTAGTCAACAACGTTCGAGAAATGAACCGCTCGTGATGAGGAGGGCTCCTAGTGAACAACGTTCGAGAGACGAACCGCTCGTGATCAGGAGGGCTCCTAGTGAACAACGTTCGAGAGACGAACCGCTCGTGATCAGGAGGGCTCCTAGTGAACAACGTTCGAGAAGCGAACTGTTCACTTTTCAGGAGGGCTTAAAGGGAATAAGTTCACCTCTAACATGGGATTTTGAACTGACAGCAGATTTGTAGAGCAGATAAAAAAATGGGTTGTGTGAAACTTGAAAGTATTACCTCCCTACGTTAAGTAATTTCGACACAGGACTAGTGAGACCGGTTTCGTGCCCGCTGTTCCGGGCCACCATCGGGGCACGAAACTTCGCCGCCGGGGGGTACACTCTCTGGCACGTAGTCTCTGATCACGATGCCTCGTTAAAGGGAATAGTACACCTTGGGAAAAGCATGTGGAATGATGGAAAAGAGTGTCCTGATTACGGTTCTGGAATTCGTTTTTGCGAAAGGTACTAATTTGTCATAATTTGCAAAATATTGATATTAATACAAATGACGTCACAATAATCTTGCGTCACCAAAACGAGTGGTGACGTCATACCGGCAAAAGTCTATCCTTGAATCACAACATGTAAGCAACACTACCTCGTTCGCTGGGCCGCGACTCGCGAGTATATTGGTCGCGATTGAAAATGTGTGAATGTGTGCACTATGGCCTTGTATGAGTAGAGTTGGAGTGGCGTTGCGTGAACACATACCCATAATGTTCATGTGCATAAATAAATGTGATATACCTACCCACAAATGTGTTTAAATGTGTGTGCTTCGGTGTGGTGGATGTGCAGTTAAATGTTAATATTGCAGCTACCGGTACAAGCCACCCATCAAAAGGTGTGCCTTTTCAAGACGAGTGTCGACATTGTTTTCAATTGGAAATCCAATGCAAATTGACAAAGTTATAGCCAATAATATTGTGAGCTAAGCGTCAATTCATCGTAGGTAAACGAAAATACAACTTTGTCAAAATTTAATCGATATATTGCATGAACGCCGACTAGCCACTAATCAACAAGTGCGTCTTATTACGAAGCATCTATTGGTAATTTTAAATTAGAAATCGGTTCACAATTGACAGAGGTAATTACTTAAAACTGCAACCACATGCAAAATGTATCCCTAATGTATCGCAGTTACAGGTGCATGTGTTTCTATTGCGGAGAATATTGCCGCTACCGGTACGAGCCACCCACCGAAAGGTGTGCCTTTTCAAGACGAGTGTTGGTATTATTTTCAATTGGAAATCCAATGCAAATGGACAAAGTGATGGCCAATAATATTTATAGCTCATCACAAACTTGCCGAAAGACAGCGTAATGCAAGAACAAACATTAGCATAATTTAATCGATATATTGCAGGTACCGCGACCAGCCACCCATCAAAATATGCGTACTTCCACGAAGTATTTTTTGGTAATTTTCAATTGGAAATCAGTTCAAAATTAACCAAGTTATTTATTCAAAACCTGAAGTCACGTGTATAATAGGGGCATACATTCTGGATCCTTCTCCTGCAGCGAACATTGCAGTTACAGGTATGAACCACCCATCAAAATATGTGCATTTTCAAGATGAGTGTCAGCATTACTTTCAATTGGAAATCCAATGGAATTTGACAAAGTTATGGCCAATAATATTTATAGCTTATGAACACATCAGGGGGTGACACCGCTTGAGCGAGCGCCACCTCGTCTGAGCCAAAAACTTGATGTAACGTAACTGGCGGCAGAGCGCGCAGCGCACAGCCGGCGCTGACGACGTCTGTGACACGGCTGCCGCCGGCGCATAGACCCGGGAACAGGGGTGGGGGGAGGGTGCTCTTGCCCCCCCCCCCCCAATTTCAGGACGCCCCCCCCAACTTTGGCTAGGCTCAGCTTAACGTTGCGTAAAAGAAGGCTCGTATGAGACACCGAAAATATCAGGTTTTCTTCACAAAATTCGTCATTTGCAAGACAGCTTTTCTCGACCTCTGCCTGCCTCGACCGCGGATTTTACCATGTTCGAGCGGGCCTGTTTTAACATGGGCTCTCGATGCGCAGAAAACGGCCCCTGTCATGAGAGGCCCCTGTCATGTCATGAATGTCATTAGGACGGCCCAGGCATGCCACATTTTGTCAGGATCGGGCCTGATCAAGACCGGGCCCCTCCTTACTGCCATGCCAGGAATGTGCCCGTGATATCAAGAATTCGAAGGAGCCGTGCTCGACGCCTGACTGGGCCCCTGATACACGCCTTTGCCAGCACCGTGCCCTTGCCTCGATCAGGCCTGACCAGTAACCAAGACTTGACCGCTTCCAGGACCGGGACCGTATCAATAATTTGCAAGGACCGGACCCTGTTATGACCGGGCCTTTGCCAGCACCGGGCCCCTGTCTCGATCGGGCCTGACCAAGAACGGGCCCGTATGAATAATTTGCAAGGACCGGGTAATGTTGTGACGGGTCCCTCGACCTGACCAGGCCCCATATCACGCCTCTGCCAGCCCCGGGGCCCTGCCTTGATCGGGCCCCCACCAGGAACGGGCCCTACCAGTAACAGGCCCGTATAAAGCATTTACAAGGAGTGGGCCCTGTTGTGACCGGGCCCTCGTCCTGACCGGGACCCATATCCCGCCTTTGCCATCACCGTGCCCCTGCCTCGATCGGACCTGACCAAGACCGGACCCCTACCAGGAGCTGGCCAGTATCAAGAATATGCAAGGACCCGGGACATGTTGTGAACGGGCCCTCGCCCTGACCCGGCCCCATGCCACCCCTTTGCCAGCACCAGACCCCTGCCTCGATCGGGCCTGACCAAGACCAAGATGACGTCACCGGCTGCCGCCAGTGACGTCATCTGGCGGTCCGCCGAGTTCTCAGGTCAAATGGCTCGTGTCCTTACCTGGTTATAGGGCCTTGGAACACATGATGCGTTTCGGTGACGGTCGGTTCAAATAGCAAAACGAAGTGCGGTAGGAATACTAATGACGTATGCGAAACGTCACAAGATTTGGCCCTTTAAAATATGACCAAATATACCCAACGGTTTTTGCGTTGAAACTCAGCAACTAGGTCGTTTTGGAAGGCAAAATTTCAGATTTGGAGATTTCTCAGTACTCCCGACAATCTGGCTATCTCAGTTAAAACTAATGTTAAAGGTGTACTATTCCCTTTAATATACGCTCAGACCACTGAACTCTATAATATGGAACGCACATTGGCCGGAAGACTGGTCTAATGCCGGCCGCCATCTTGCCGGTACCAAAAAGGCAGCCGGGCGCGCGGCCGCCCGTGTTAAGGTCGCCGTCCATTGGCACTCGCCTAATGACCTAACGGCCGAATTTGCGCGCCTAATTTCAGGACATTGTCCTACGCGCCGTCTGGAAAGTCTGGAAATTTCCAAGGAAGTGAGCAACAGTTGATTTGTGTCTGAGGCAAAAGGGAAAATATTACTCAGCGTCAGTTGAACACGCCTAATCGCGCTTTCGGTCGTTAGGCGACAAGTCGGCGCGTTTCCCATAGGCCCCCACGTTAAATTCAGCCGTTAGGCAATTAGGCGAGTGCAGTGGACGGCGACCTTTAAAGGATGGGGAGGCGGGTACCTCGGCTGACATTTAACAATATATTGAGCGAACTACTTGTGGTAGCGCAATATGACTACCACTACAACGTTCCAAATTGAACGGAGAATGATTCTAGGTGTTGATATTTTGTTCGTATTTTTTCACGAAAAAATATGAACACCTAGAATCATTCATTCCCCATTCAATTTGGAACGCTCCCTCGTCCTTCCGTGGTGTGTGGGAAAATTTGATTATGAGCGGCCCGGCCCATGGCGACGCTTTTGAGAAGCTCATATCTCTGCAACCGCACTTCCGATTGACAAGCAGACTTCTTTGCTGAGCATCCCCATCTAACCTACCCTGTCTGAGACCAGTGCCGACTCATGTGGGTGACTACCACTGCGCGTGGCGCGTGCCGCGTGAGGGGTGTTGAAAAGTATTTTCTCGCAATAACTCCGCAACGGCTGGGCAGATTATGTGCAAATTTCGTGCGTGGTTAGGGACCCCCTCAACCGCCACTTTCACACAACTCAGGGGTGGGTTGACTCTGGACGTGCGCACGTGCATACCCCTATTCTATATCTCAGGAATGGCTGAGTCGATTGTGTTAACATTTGGTGTGTCGTTAGGGACGTCTCATCCGCCAGTTTCCCACAAGTCAGGGGTGGGGTGCCTCTCAGTAGCGTACCCAGGATTCGCCCCAGGAGGGGAAATTTTTGCTCAGGGAGGCATAAAGTACCCCCACCAGAAAAAAAAACTCACCGGATTTGGCCCACTATATTTAAGGGCATAAGGGCATATTTTCATCATTTTTGTCTTTGAAAAAAATTTCGACCAAAGGGACAAGGGACATGTTAAAGGTGGGTGTCTCTGCACGTGCGCACCTTTTTTTTGTATCTCAGAAACTACTTGCCCGATCAAGTTGAAATTCCCCATACATTTCCTTCGTGCTCGCTCGTTCATCGCCAACTACGGCGCCTTACTGGTAGTCATATTGCGCTACCACAAGTAGTTCGCTCAATATATTGTCAAATGTCAGCCGGGTTACTCGCCTCCCCATCCTTTAACACGGGCGGCTGCGCGCCCGGCCGGCTTTTTGGTACCGGCAAGATGGCGGCCGGCATTAGACAGCCCGGCCGGTAGGGGTCCACGGGGAGTGCTTCCCTGTGGCTCAGCCGCCCGGGCGGCGCGGCGGCTCCTTGTCAGAGACTGTACTTGACGTCAGGCGGAGCCAGAACGCCAGCTGCTGTCGTACGATTTCTCGTGAAATATAAAGAGAAACTTACTTCTTTCTCCACATATATCCATCAGTTGTCCAAACCAAAGTCATATTCGTAGTTTTGAGCTCAAGATGCACCGTATGGTTGAATTTCAAGACAACCTTCAAGGTGACCTATTCCCTTTAACCCGCGCACTGCAGGGGGCGGTTGATTTCCGCCCCCCCCCCCCCCTTCAGGTTTTTCACAAATAGCGAGAAAAAAAACGTGCGCGGTTTTGGCACACCGGTTAGGACATCGCACACTTTGAAGAAAACAAAATAACCTCCGGTCATCTCAGGTCAGTCAGGTCACCAGACCAGGTGAAGTGACCCCACCTCCAAAAACGTTTGCAGTTGTGCCAAAGCCAGAGTTTCTTACCGATCAGTTTGAAACTGAAAAGGATTTGAAAAGGATTTTTTTTTCACGTAAGGGTTTGTTTATTTTCATTTCTAACATATCATGTTGTCACCACAATGCATCACTTACACTATCAAACACCGCCACAGCATACATTACACGAACATACAGTACATTATTGCGATCACATGTGACCATAGGCGACCCCCGCCCGCGCCGCCTCGCGTTTTGCAGCGGCTCCCGTTCGCGAAGCGGCGCCCCCTCGCCACCGACCGGGCGTGCGAGACGTCGACCAGAGAGGCCGGCGCCCCGCACGCCCGGCCGGCCGACCGGCCCTGCAGCACATGCTGAGGGCCGGTCTCGGGTTAGCCCGGGTGGGGAAAGGGCGGGGGCCTATCCTATTTTTTGTACCTTTTTTCAGTTTTGTTTAAATTGACATATCTTAAACACACACGGACACATGCTTGCTGCACACCTTACACAGTTCGTCACCTTGTCATGTATTGTCATGTATTGCCCCGCCTTGTCATGTATTGGCCGGTCGACCGGCCCCCGCAGAGTTTGCTGGGGGGCCGGTCCCGGGTTAGCCCGGTCAGCGGGTGGGCGGGGCTCGGACATCACATGTCCTACTTACAGGATGTAAGTAGGACATGGCGGGGCGGTGGTACACCGCCCCGCCACCGCCACCGCCACCGCCACCGCCCGCCACCGCCCGCCACCTCCGCCACGTCTACCACGTCCACCACGCTCGCCTGCTATATAAATTAGCTGGCTATATCAATTGCAGGCTATATTAATTGCAGGCCATATACATTAGACCCATCTAGTTTCCTTTAAATTGAGCTTTCTGCGCAGCGGAACAACAATTGTTGACGTTTTGCATGAATCTTTTCTAAGAAATTACATCCATGTGTGAGCTTCACCTCGTCTTTTATTATAAAAAAGTGATATGGCGTGAAAGCCGCCCGGGGCGGGGGGGAGGGGGGTTCGAACACGTAATCTTCGGATAATTAAGCTATTTTGAACAGCGTCTTTAACCCTTTCGTGACCGAGCATATGCAGAGATATAACTTTTTGGTAAGGATTGAAACAAGTGTAACGATTGTAATTCCAAAATTGCTTTAAAATGATGATTGTCAGATTTGAGTTTAGGATGTGTTTTACCAGCTCCCAGAAGCACAATGCTCCCGGATCAACAGTTTCCGAGCAAAAGTGCAAGAAAGCAAAAGTTCCGATCAAAAAGTTAGTTTCCACTCGGCCACCGCCGCGACACTCGGCCACCGCCGCGACACGCCCTGGTGAGGTAGGAAGTTGAGGAACGGTGAGAACATGTCAAAATTACAATGTGATGCGAGTTTGATGGAAGCAGACTTGTAGGCGATTCATTTTGCTAATGAATCGATTCATCAATGATTCCGTGAAACCGCAATGATTCGATTCTGATTCAAAATACCATTCAGCGTAAAGTGAATCGATTCACCAGTGATTCACGGCTCAGCGTGATGTTTCAACTCTGATTCTGATTCTGATTCTGATTCTGATTCTGATTCTGATTCTGATTCATGGTCAACGTGCAATTATAGACAGATAGTGCACTCGTAAGTTGTGTTCAATGTTATACTCTGCAGTCTTCTCCCAGGTAATTATGATCTCGGTAGATAAGCAGGCAATATAGGTATGATAGCCGAAATCAGGCATCATGAATGCTTTGTTAGCAGGGTTTCATCACAAGGAACTACCAACAGTGCCTGCCTAGTACCTACTTCGTACAATATGAAACTCATATTTTGTATTCGTACAATCGGTTTGAATCGACTCATTTGGTGATTCTACGCAGCGCCAATGATTCAAATCATGATTCACATTGATGTTTGCGTAAGATGAAACGATTAACCTGTGATTCTTCGCCGAATGATGTGATTCTTGAATCGTTAGTCGATTCACCGTGAATCGTTTACAAGTATGGACAGGGGCGGATCCAGGATGGGTGGTTTAGGTCAGTTTGGGGGAGAAAATCCCCAAAAGTCTCACACCATTCTGAAAACGCATCGGATTTCGCTTGCTTGTGCATCGATAACTGATTTAATCCGCGCGGCGCTGGGGGGGGGGGGGTAAATTTTACCCCCCCTTCCGGATTTTCTCAATAACTTGAAAACTATGAAAGATATCACAGTGAAACTTACGGTACTCATGGTGCATCAATTATACGTCTTCTGCCAAAGTTTTTATGAAATTCGTGGAAACAATTTGGGAGATAATGACGTTTTAGTGACGTCATGTCATGTCATTTTTGGTGAAAAACGTTAAATGTTTGAAAAATCGTAGAAAATAGCATGTTGATGTAACTCGTAAATAAAAGGCTTCAAAATAAAGTAAATAACATTGTCTTTAAAATGGCTATCTCGGATTTTCAAAATTATGGGTTTTTAATCCCCAAAAATGAAAAAAAAAAATTGAAGAATTTCCACAAAAGTTTTTTTAAAAAGATTTTCAAAAAACCGGAAAACATAATAGAGAACCGAGTATGAACGATGCTGAAACCAAATTTCAAAGCAATATCTTTATTTTTGACTGACTTATAACTCTCGAAGTATAGGTATCCATGACGTCATTTTTTTAATTTGCGTTTTTTGGCTTTTTTGGCTACTGACCAGATACAGACAAATAAATGCCACCACTGTATTTCTAAGACAAAACTAGTCTATAAACATGCAATGTTTATTTAGATTATTCAATTCCAAATATTGTCCTTATTGTGACCTGACCTTGACCTGAGGGCCATCATATGGGGTCAGGCTGCGAAAATGGCTGCTTCTATCGAATTATACGTGTAAAATAACCCATACAACATGTGTCGCATGGCTTTTGTAGACCTGTGACCTTTTGTGACCTGACCTTGACCTTTGCTTACAATTTCACTTTGACTTATGCAGGAGATGCATTATACATTTGGGAGCACTTTGTGAGATAATAGTTGCAATATAAGGCTTTGGATGGAAAGTATAGCTCAAAAACCCAAATACTAAAATTTTGACACTTAACTTGACCATTACCTGACATGTGACCTTATTTTAAGAATTTGGGGTAGGCGTTAGATTGTTCTCACTGAGAACTTTCGGTCGCCGCTTTGCGCGTCTCGCTGCGGTTATTGGTTCGGAATATACGAGGGGGGTAAAATGTACCCCCTCCCAGCACCGGGCGTTCGGATGGAGACCCCAGCGCCGCGCGGGTTAAAACAAACTTTCCTTAGTAAAAGTTGCTTAGATTTTATATTATCTCAGTAAATGTGTCACATTTGCACCGATTTCAGCTGGTTGGGGGGGGGGGGGCATGACCCCGTGCCTCCCCCCCCCCCTCTGGACCCGCCCATGAGTATGGATGGAAGATAATAATCTTATCTTGGATCATAATACCGAGACGAAACAAACATGTTGTGAACAATAGACCATGATAAACATGTTGTGAACAATAGACCATGATAAACATGTTGTGAACAATAGACCATGCAATGAAAATTAAATCAAATAGTCAATGCAATGAAGTAGAATGGAATGTATAAATATACAAATCAAGCGAAGGTTAATATACAAATCAAGCGAAGGTTAATATACAAATCAAGCCAAGGTTAATATACAAATCAAGCGAAGGTTAATATACAAACCAAGCGAAGGTTAATATACAAATCAAGCGAAGGTTAATATACAAATCAAGCGAAGGTTAATATACAAACCAAGCGAAGGTTAATATACAAACCAAGCGAAGGTTAATATACAAACCAAGCGAAGGTTAATATACAAATCAAGCGAAGGTTAATATATAAATCAAGCGAAGGTTAATATACAAACCAAGCGAAGGTTAATATACAAATCAAGCCTAGGTTAATATACAAATCAAGCGAAGGTTAATATACAAATCAAGCCAAGGTTAATATACAAATCAAGCGAAGGTTAATATACAAATCAAGCGAAGGTTAATATACAAATCAAGCGAAGGTTAATATTCAAATCAAGCGAAGGTTAATATTCAAATCAAGCGAAGGTTAATATACAAATCAAGCGAAGGTTAATATACAAATCAAGCGAAGGTTAATATACAAATCAAGCGAAGGTTAATATACAAATCAAACGAAGGTTAATATACAAATCAAGCGAAGGTTAATATACAAATCAAGCGAAGGTTGCACGAGGAAACGATAAAATGGAAAAGCTAGAAAGAGCAAAAGTGCAAAACCGACATGACAAAACGATATATCGCAAAAGCGCATCACGGAAAAGTGCAAAGTGAAGCCTGAGCTCCACTGTGCACGTAGTGAAGAATAGTTCGTTGTGAGGAGGAAGGCTCCAGAGACGAACCGTTCGTACTAAGAAGGGCAAAGTTAGCCGCCGAGTTTGCCTAGCTTAAACCGTCCTACTCGTGCACTGCATAGTGAACCAGACCGGGCGGGCAATGGCTGTGCCAACCTTGGCATTGTTGTAGCCGAACCAGACCGGGCGGGCAATGGCTGTGCCAACCTTGGCATTGTTGTAGCCGAACCAGACCGGGCGGGCAATGGCTGTGCCAACCTTGGCATTGTTGTAGCCGAACCAGACCGGGCGGGCAATGGCTGTGCCAACCTTGGCATTGTTGTAGCCGAACCAGACCGGGCGGGCAATGGCTGTGCCAACCTTGGCATTGTTGTAGCCGAACCAGACCGGGCGGGCAATGGCTGTGCCAACCTTGGCATTGTTGTAGCCGAACCAGACCGGGCGGGCAATGGCTGTGCCAACCTTGGCATTGTTGTAGCCGAACCAGACCGGGCGGGCAATGGCTGTGCCAACCTTGGCATTGTTGTAGCCGTCAGGTAGCAAAACACACACACACGGCGCAGGTGCATTAGACTTTAGAGTAGCATCATCCCTAATGGAACAAGACACAGAATGTCCAACGGATCCGAATTCATGCAACTTAAACCTATGTGATAATGAGCCAAATTAGGCTTAAAATCAAAACTGTCAATATCGAAAATAAAATGATGTATTTTTTGGATCTTAAGAACGTTGTCAAATGCTGACGTGTATACCGCGGGCGCGATAGTATGGATCTTAAGAACGTTGGCAAATGCTGACGTGTATACCGCGGGCGCGATAGTATGGATCTTAAGAACGTTGGCAAATGCTGACGTGTATACCGCGGGGCGCGATAGTAATCCGATTCCTGCATGACGAATGAATGGCAAGCTCGCACACAGCTTTTTCCAGCATGAGCGATGAATCGCGTGCATTAAATTCCGACTATTTTTGGCGGCTACGTCCATTGTCTGAGGTAGCCATCGATTGTCTTGTCGACCTTATTGCACAGCATGCTCAGCGAAATAAGTTTTTTACCCACGACGTCAATATCGACACTCATGTCATGACTGCGACCTTCAATTATTTTCCAGAAAGATCCTGAATGCTTTGACTTTTTCTGAGAAGCGTTGCAAATTGACCGCATGTGGGAAAATGTCAGTGCGGCTGCACTAACAAGATAGTTCAGCCATTTCTGGTGACACTCTGCCCCTCCTGCTTCCGCAAATCATACGAAGCAAGGGTTAATGTAATGTTTCATGTCTGGGATGCCTCAGCGAAGCGCGCACGCGACCAACGATGTACTGTTGACATGGAAGAATTGGATGACGGTGTTTTCGTAAAACATGGTACAAATCGTGACACCATTGAGGCCTAATTTGGCAATGACATGCAAAACATGTGGACAGATTTATATGTTAGGGAACGAAAAAGATCCGTTTTAACGGGATACGGACAAACTTGATATGCTTGGCACGTGCTTCGCTCATGGTTTATGGATTCTTTGCATGCAAAGCTGTCCACTGTCATTGATTAGCGCGAGTGCGATAACAAGTCGATAGAGTGCGATTAATCGACCATAGATTGTCATCGATAGTCTATTAATAAATACTGCCCATCTCTAAGCTGGCTATCCTCGGTTTTGCAGGGGATGAAAACTCCTTGGTCGTCTTAACGAGGCTTGAAATGACGATAGCCAGACGTATCTACTTAGTAAGCGAGATTGTCTGCCAGTACACGTAAATTCACGCCACATGTCGTAGATTTTGCTGAGCCTAACTACTACTTGACATTTGCAGATTGCACGGCAATACTTTATGTGATAAAGTGGTTAGTATTTTACGACTGAGAAGTGCTATATGACAATAAGCTATGTCATTGTCCATTTTGTTTTATGTCTATTTATGATGATTCGACGTGTCAAAACCGAGTAAATTATTAAAGCAAATAGTGCAACGTAAATATCACAGATACGCATTACATAGCCTTAGCAACGCTGAGGGGCTGCTGCTAGCCGGGGTCGCCTGAGTGCCGCGTCACTGACCGTTGGTCGAACCCCCCTGACCGTTGGTCGGGCCCCTCTGACCGTTGGTCGAACTCCCTGACCGTTGGTCGGGCCCCTCTCACCGTTGGTCGAACCCCCTGACCGTTGGTCGAACCCCCTGACCGTTGGTCGGGCCCCTCTGACCGTTGGTCGAACCCCCTGACCGTTGGTCGGGCCCCTCTCACCGTTGGTCGAACCCCTCTGACCGTTGGTCGAACCCCCTGACCGTTGGTCGGGCCCCTCTGACCGTTTCAGGAGACCCTGTTACCCACCGCATCACGAGCAGGCGAACCTTGGTCACCATCCGGGCCCGCCGACCGCAGCTCACCACCAGATGTGGTCAGACGACCGGCCTCCTTGGGGTGGACCGATCCGACCAACACGCGCCAGGTGGACTCCAGCCGCCGCCGCCGCCGCCGCCGCAACCTCCGTCTTACCAGAGCTGCTTGACCGTCTGGTAAAGCCGCACGTCGCTGGTAAAGCCGCACGTCGCTGGTAAAGCCGCACGCCGCTGGTAAAGCCGCACGCCGCTGGTAAAGCCGCACGTCGCTGGTAAAGCCGCACGCCGCTGGTAAAGCCGCACGTCGCTGGTAAAGCCGCACGTCGTTGGTAAAGCCGCACGTCGCTGGTAAAGTCGCACGTCGCTGGTAAAGCCGCACGTCGCTGGTAAAGCCGCACGTCGCTGGTAAAGCCGCACGTCACTAGTAAAGCCGCACGTCGCTGGTAAAGCCGCACGCCGCTGGTAAAGCCGCACGTCGCTGGTAAAGCCGCACGCCCCTGGTAAATCCGCACGTCGCTGGTAAAGCCGCACGTCGCTGGTAAAGCCGCTCGTCGCTGGTAAAGCCGCACGCCCCTGGTAAATCCGCACGTCGCTGGTAAAGCCGCTCGTCGCTGGTAAAGCCGCACGTCGCTGGTAAAGCCGCACGTCGCTGGTAAAGCCGCACGTCGCTGGTAAAGCCATACGGTGGCGGCTCAGCGCCGCAGTGTGAGTTGAATGATATTTGTATCTCGTCAGATGGATCAGCCGACATACGGCGCTTACGGCGCTGCACGCCAGCCATCGGAAGCCTCGCCAACAGTTAGCCACACGGGTAGATCCAGTCAGATTGAGAAACCGCAGCGGTCCTCAGTGGGAATCGCGGCCATGTGATGACTGAAGACGGCAGCAGGTACTGCTGCTGCATGGTTACTGCAGGGAAACATCATATCCATCATCGTTATTCCTGGGGAATGAGCCGAAAGACGAGGCGATTCAGTGATTCTGGAGAGAATGTCTCTGGGAAAGAGGCTGTGGTGATAAAAATATCCAGAATCCACGTGGAAAAGACGGGCAATTAAGAAGAGCAACCCCTTCTACAAAACGATGGGTGTTCATCGAATATGTCCTATAATTTGAGGTCAAGAATCGAGCTGACCTAGATAGAAAAGAAAGGAGATGAAACACCGATTTGTCTACGAAAAAGAACTATTGGATGCAGAAAGGCGAGACAAAGAGGATGACCTCACCCACACCCACTAGTTTTTAGGTATACGCACCGAATATTCAGCATAGTTCCTAACCTCACCCACACCCTCTAGTCTTTAGGTATACGCAGCGAATATTCAGCATAGCTCCTAATAGATAGCATCTCAAACGATATCCGTTGACATCATGATGAACCTTGTAAGGCGTATCCTGATCCACCTCAGATGTACCTCTGAGGTGCTCTTCATCGTGCGCCAGTGTCACTATCAAGAAACACCGCTGTTTCGCGGAAGCTAGACTCTCACACTATCCGTGGTGAGTCACACTATCCGTGGTGAGTCACACTATCCGTGGTGAGTCACACTATCCGTGGAACTCTCACACTATCCGTGGTGAGTCACACTATCCGTGGTGAGTCACACTATCCGTGGTGAGTCCCACTATCCGTGGTGAGTCCCACTATCCGTGGTGAGTCACACTATCCGTGGAACTCTCACACTATTCGTGGTGAGTCACACTATCCGTGGTGAGTCACACTATCCGTGGTGAGTCACACTATCCGTGGAACTCTCACACTATCCGTGGTGAGTCACACTATCCGTGGTGAGTCCCACTATCCGTGGTGAGTCCCACTATCCGTGGTGAGTCACACTATCCGTGGTGAGTCACACTATCCGTGGTGAGTCACACTATCCGTGGTGAGTCACACTATCCGTGGTGAGTCACACTATCCGTGGTGAGTCACACTATCCGTGGTGAGTCACACTATCCGTGGAACTCTCACACTATCCGTGGTGAGTCACACTATCCGTGGTGAGTCACACTATCCGTGGTGAGTCACACTATCCGTGGAACTCTCACACTATCCGTGGAACTCTCACACTATCCGTGGTGAGTCACACTATCCGTGGTGAGTCACACTATCCGTGGTGAGTCACACAATCCGTGGAACTCTCACACTATCCGTGGTGAGTCACACTATCCGTGGTGAGTCACACTATCCGTGGAACTCTCACACTATCCGTGGAACTCTCACACTATCCGTGGTGAGTCACACTATCCGTGGTGAGTCACACTATCCGTGGTGAGTCACACTATCCGTGGAACTCTCACACTATCCGTGGTGAGACACACTATCCGTGGTGAGTCACACTATCCGTGGTGAGTCACACTATCCGTGGAACTCTCACACTATCCGTGGTGAGTCACACTATCCGTGGTGAGTCACACTATCCGTGGTGAGTCACACTATCCGTGGTGAGTCACACTATCCGTGGTGAGTCACACTATCCGTGGTGAGTCACACTATCCGTGGTAAGTCACACTATCCGTGGTGAGTCACACTATCCGTGGAACTCTCACACTATCCGTGGAACTCTCACACTATCCGTGGTGAGTCACACTATCCGTGGTGAGTCCCACTATCCGTGGTGAGTCACACTATCCGTGGTGAGTCCCACTATCCGTGGTGAGTCCCACTATCCGTGGTGAGTCACACTATCCGTGGAACTCTCACACTATCCGTGGTGAGTCCCACTATCCGTGGTGAGTCACACTATCCGTGGAACTCTCACACTATCCGTGGTGAGTCTCACTATCCGTGGTGAGTCCCACTATCCGTGGTGAGTCACACTATCCGTGGAACTCTCACACTATCCGTGGAACTCTCACACTATCCGTGGTGAGTCACACTATCCGTGGTGAGTCCCACTATCCGTGGTGAGTCCCACTATCCGTGGTGAGTCACACTATCCGTGGAACTCTCACACTATCCGTGGTGAGTCCCACTATCCGTGGTGAGTCCCACTATCCGTGGTGAGTCCCACTATCCGTGGTGAGTCCCACTATCCGTGGTGAGTCACACTATCCGTGGTGAGTCCCACTATCCGTGGTGAGTCCCACTATCCGTGGTGAGTCAGAAGTCGCTCTCCTGATCGGTGTGCGATGGGACTCATCCTGATTAGAGCAGCACACTGCCTCTGACTTCCGCACACTGCCTCTGACGATGCACCAGGACCAGAGAGTCGGGAGTGCACCAGGACCAGAGAGTAGGGACCCCGGCCCCGGCCTGGCCCCGGCCCGGCCACGGGAGCGGTCCAGATGCTCCCAGATACCCCCCCCCCCCCCCCCACCCCCGGTCGCCGGATGGAGGTGTGGTTTACACGAAAGCCAGGCCGGACGGGCGCGGTTCACATTAGGTGGTGTTGCCAGACAGAGCTACCACAACAGGTGGTGTTGCCAGCCAGAGCTACCACAACAGGTGGTGTTGCCAGTCAGACCTACCACAACAGGTGGTGTTGCCAGACAGAGCTACCACAACAGGTGGTGTTGTCAGACAGAGCTACCAAAACAGGTGGTGTTGCCAGACAGCTACCACAACAGGTGGTGTTGCCAGTCAGAGCTACCACAACAGGTGGTGTTGCCAGTCAGAGCTACCACAACAGGTGGTGTTGCCAGACAGAGCTACCACAACATGTGGTGTTGCCAGACAGAGCTACCACAACAGGTGGTGTTGCCAGACAGAGCTACCACAACAGGTGGTGTTGCCAGACAGAGCTACCACAACAGGTGATGTTGCCAGACAGAGCTACCACAACAGGTGGTGTTGCCAGACAGAGCTACCACAACAGGTGGTGTTACCAGACAGAGCTACCACAACAGGTGGTGTTGCCAGACAGAGCTACCACAACAGGTGGTGTTGCCAGACAGAGCTACCACAACAGGTGGTGTTGCCAGTCAGGCATGGGAAAGTTTCTCAAAATCAGTTGGGAGGGCTCAACTCAGGTGCAGGCACGCAGCCAGGATTCTTATCAAGGGGGGGGGGGGCACGGCAGTAGTAGAATCAAATTTTGCTTCTCAGCCAGGGGCGGGGGTGGGATCGAGTCGTCAGCAGGTCGCATTTTATCTAGTGTACTTTTGTTTTGCTCAGGGGGGGGGGGGGGCATGGCCCCCGTGCCCCCTCCCCTTTGGCTACGTCCCTGCTCAGGTTCAATCAGTGGTGGATCTAGGTCTCGAGTTTGGTTTCGTGTTTCAAATTTCGTTACACATTTCGCAAAAAGGGCGCCATACTCCCACATGAGGACGCCGTCAGCGAAAGTTATTGAGCGGGGAGTGGTAAATAGTACGAGTACTTTTAAAATCATGTCTTGGGTGGGTGGAGGGGGGGGGGGGTAAAAACATACATTTTCCTACCAGTGTTTCGTTTGAGGAGGCAATTGCCCATTGTGCCTAACCGTTGATCCGCCACTGGGTTCAACCTAGCGTACCAAATATTTGTCTTATCGGATTTGGTCATCAATTACTAACGATCTAGTCTTAGGTGTCAGAAAATATCTCATTAGTTTTGATTTATCCAATGTTTCTTTTTTTGGCTTATATTTATTGCTGGAGCCACGGACAACAGCCAAATCGCTGATTTTCGACGCGATAATGTTAATGACTATATTTATTTTACGAAACGTCACACTTTCCTTCAGAATAGTTAGCATGGTCGCGCCCCAAAAATCATCGTCAATTTCGGCAGGATAATTTAGCTCAATTAAGCCACCCTATGCAAAATGTATTTGCAGTTTTGTGCTTTTCACGCCTTTGGGAACATTTTGCCATCTCAAATTTGCATCATTACGCAAAATAAAAATAGAAAAATACGAAAAAAATAGGGAGCCATGCCCCCCCCCCCCCCCCCCCCCCCCTCCCGTCAGTGGCGGCGGATCGTATTTTAGGATGGGGGGCACCGGGGCAAAGCAATTTACAGGGCCCCCGAAGCGTCGGGGCCCCTTTGAAGGACTGAGGGCCCCTTCGCCTGTTACTGAGCGGGGGAGATGTAAATTGGCGACCGAGTGGACCCTCAGGCCGATCGAAGACCCTCGTCCCAGAGCCGACTGAAGGCCACTCAGGCCGACCAAAGGCCCTTCAGACCGATCGAAGGCTTCCTCAGGTCCACCGCAACACCTCAGGCCGACCGATACCCCCTCAGGCTGATTGAGGGCCCCATCGGGCTGGTTGAGAGCCATCTCTGGCCGACTGAGGCGACCCCCCCCCCCCTCCCTAAGCCCGACTGGGGGGCCTCTCAAGCCAGCCGAGGGTCCTCTCAGGCCGACTAAGCGACCCCTCAGGCCATCCCAGGGTCATCCCAGGATTTCCAATGGTCCCGCAGGCAGACTGAGGGCCCCTCGGGCCATCCGAGGGCTATCCTAGGATAACCAAGGACCCCTCAGACCGACTGATGACCATCTCAGACTGACTGAGGGCCCCTTCAAGCTAACTGAATGTCACTCAGGCCGACAGAGTGCCCCTCAGGCCGACAGAGAGCCCCCTCGTGCAGACTGAGAGCCCTCAGGCCGCCTGAGAGCCCCACGGGGATGCTAAGGCCCAGCTGAGGCCCAGGCGCGTAACCACCACTGGGGACACTGGGGATTAGTCCCCAGTAACATTTTCAGATTTTGACATTACGTCTATGGGCGTTGCATGGAAAGAATCGACTTCAAAGTGTCTCCGTCACCACCTACTTTCGGAAGGTGGTTACGCCTATGCTGAGGGCCCCATCGGGCAGACCGATGGCCCCTCAGGCCGACTGAGGGCCCCAACGGCTGACTGAATGCTCCCTCACGCCGACCGAGGGCTCCTCAGGCAAACCGAGAGCCCCTTCACGCTGACCGAGAGCTCACTGAGAACTACGAGGTCCGACCCAGGGTTCCCTCAGGCTGTTCGAGGGCACCTTGATGGCTCTCGGGTCAATTTCTTTTCCCGGTCAAAAATAAAAAGCAATATTTCCACAATATTTTCCTCATTGTAAATTTATGGGGAGCAAACACATATATTTGCTCCCAAACTTCTTGACTGGGGGGAAGCTACCCTGCCCCTTCTTCTGCCGCCCCTGCCCCATCCTCCGTTCCTATGTCTATGGTTTGCCTTTGCACATCTGACATCTGCAATGTTTTTCAGAGATGAGGAAAGCGAAAAACGGTGGCGCGAAGCGTCTCCGTTTTTCTTTGCCCACCTTATACCTCATCCCAACAGTCCCAACTTCTTTATCTTTGAAAGAACCCCTCTTATGGAATTTTGTTCTTGCGGATTTTAGCTTTTCTCGTCTTTGGGCATAGAAGACGAGAAACGTCTTTCTCGTCTGCACCAATCCTGTTATTTCACCAAATGATTATATGTGTGCTTCATTAATAAAATATTGTGTTGTTGTTGTTGTTTTGGACACCTTTTACTCTATCAAATTTCCTTTGCTTAACAAAATGAATGGTTTCAACACAAATCCTGACCCAAAAGCCCCTTGTCTCTGTAAGAGGTGTCTCTAAAAGTCGATGTCAATGGCCCAAGGCCCGTCCTTTGATATATTACAGCTGAGATCAGAGATGTAAAAATACATATCACATATTTCCCGCAAGGCAAACAAATTAGGCCAAAACCAAACGGCATTACTTTCGCAATAATAAAACAGACAAATATGGCGCAGCTATGCCAAAATATGCGCATGTAGCTCGTCTTTGTTGTTGCATTGGCATTCTTGGATACCCTTGTTTTCCGATATTTGTGCTTCGTTTTTGCAAGTTTTGGGTTCTTTGGAATTGGAATTTGGATCTATATTTTTCCCAAATGACCCAAACTGATATGCCTCTCCACTTTTGATCACCCTGACCTTAATTTATCTTGTGAAACATATTTGTATTGCTGGTAATGCTGGAACATTATGAGCAAATTGAAGGTTCTGATTCGTATAACTCTTACTTGTACTTGTTTAGGTCTATGATCATTCATGTTCTTGTTCCAGCCTAGGATGATCAGCGAACTGTGAGATGGTCAAATAATATTTCTGTTTTATTTTTCTTAGTGTTATTTGCATAACCATAATTGTACTCAAAATCTGCACACGCTTTGGCCAATGTGAAGGTGGATTATGATGCTTGTTCGTTAACCAGGAACAAGGCCAAATTGGGATGTCTTGCTTTGCTCATTTTACCATGTACATATTTCATAAAGTGACATATTTTCATGTGTGTGCATATGGTTGTTTACTGTTTAGGCTACCTGGTTGTCAATAAATAGTGTTGTTCTTTAGTTTATATAATAAGTAATATGTTAAATCTGTTTAGTTTTCACTTCATGTTTCTTTCATACTGTCTTGTATGTCTAATATTTATTCTGTAAAGTTGGGGGGGGGGGGCTGAGCCACAAGTTGGGGGGGGGGGGGGGGCTGAAGCCCCCCCCCCCAACTGAATAGGATCCTACCCCCTGCAGCGAGGGTTACAGGCACAGTGCCAGTCAGCACAGTGCCAGTCAGCACAGTGCCAGTCAGCACAGTGCCAGTCAGCACAGTGCCAGTCAGCACAGTGCCAGTCAGCACAGTGCCAGTCAGCACAGTGCCAGTCAGCACAGTGCCAGTCAGCATAGTGCCAGTCAGCACAGTGCCAGTCAGCATAGTGCCAGTCAGCACAGTGCCAGTCAGCATAGTGCCAGTCAGCACAGTGCCAGTCAGCACAGTGCCAGTTAGCACAGTGCCAGTCAGCACAGTGCCAGTCAGCATAGTGCCAGTCAGCACAGTGCCAGTCAGCACAGTGCCAGTCAGCACAGTGCCAGTCAGCATAGTGCCAGTCAGCATAGTGCCAGTCAGCACAGTGCCAGTCAGCATAGTGCCAGTCAGCATAGTGCCAGTCAGCACAGTGCCAGTCAGCATAGTGCCAGTCAGCATAGTGCCAGTCAGCATAGTGCCAGTCAGCATAGTGCCAGTCAGCATAGTGCCAGTCAGCATAGTGCCAGTCAGCATAGTGCCAGTCAGCACAGTGCCAGTCAGCATAGTGCCAGTCAGCATAGTGCCAGTCAGCACAGTGCCAGTCAGCATAGTGCCAGTCAGCATAGTGCCAGTCAGCATAGTGCCAGTCAGCACAGTGCCAGTCAGCACAGTGCCAGTCAGCATAGTGCCAGTCAGCATAGTGCCAGTCAGCACAGTGCCAGTCAGCACAGTGCCAGTCAGCATAGTGCCAGTCAGCATAGTGCCAGTCAGCACAGTGCCAGTCAGCATAGTGCCAGTCAGCATAGTGCCAGTCAGCACAGTGCCAGTCAGCATAGTGCCAGTCAGCATAGTGCCAGTCAGCATAGTGCCAGTCAGCACAGTGTCAGTCAGTATAGTGCCAGTCAGCATAGTGCCAGTCAGCACAGTGCCAGTCAGCATAGTGCCAGTCAGCATAGTGCCAGTCAGCACAGTGCCAGTCAGCATAGTGCCAGTCAGCATAGTGCCAGTCAGCACAGTGCCAGTCAGCATAGTGCCAGTCAGCATAGTGCCAGTCAGCATAGTGCCAGTCAGCACAGTGCCAGTCAGCATAGTGCCAGTCAGCATAGTGCCAGTCAGCATAGTGCCAGTCAGCATAGTGCCAGTCAGCAGTGCCAGTCAGCATAGTGCCAGTCAGCATAGTGCCAGTCAGCACAGTGCCAGTCAGCATAGTGCCAGTCAGCATAGTGCCAGTCAGCATAGTGCCAGTCAGCACAGTGCCAGTCAGCATAGTGCCAGTCAGCATAGTGCCAGTCAGCACAGTGCCAGTCAGCATAGTGCCAGTCAGCACAGTGCCAGTCAGCATAGTGCCAGTCAGCACAGTGCCAGTCAGCACAGTGCCAGTCAGCATAGTGCCAGTCAGCACAGTGCCAGTCAGCATAGTGCCAGTCAGCATAGTGCCAGTCAGCACAGTGCCAGTCAGCACAGTGCCAGTCAGCACAGTGCCAGTCAGCATAGTGCCAGTCAGCATAGTGCCAGTCAGCATAGTGCCAGTCAGCACAGTGCCAGTCAGCATAGTGCCAGTCAGCATAGTGCCAGTCAGCATAGTGCCAGTCAGCATAGTGCCAGTCAGCATAGTGCCAGTCAGCACAGTGCCAGTCAGCATAGTGCCAGTCAGCATAGTGCCAGTCAACATAGTGCCAGTCAGCATAGTGCCAGTCAGCATAGTGCCAGTCAGCACAGTGCCAGTCAGCATAGTGCCAGTCAGCATAGTGCCAGTCAGCACAGTGCCAGTCAGCATAGTGCCAGTCAGCACAGTGCCAGTCAGCATAGTGCCAGTCAGCACAGTGCCAGTCAGCACAGTGCCAGTCAGCACAGTGCCAGTCAGCATAGTGCCAGTCAGCACAGTGCCAGTCAACATAGTGCCATTCAGCATAGTGCCAGTCAGCATAGTGCCAGTCAGCACAGTGCCAGTCAGCATAGTGCCAGTCAGCATAGTGCCAGTCAGCATAGTGTCAGTCAGCATAGTGCCAGTCAGCATAGTGCCAGTCAGCATAGTGCCAGTCAGCACAGTGCCAGTCAGCATAGTGCCAGTCAGCATAGTGCCAGTCAGCATAGTGCCAGTCAGCACAGTGCCAGTCAGCATAGTGCCAGTCAGCACAGTGCCAGTCAGCATAGTGCCAGTCAGCACAGTGCCAGTCAGCACAGTGCCAGTCAGCATAGTGCCAGTCAGCACAGTGCCAGTCAGCATAGTGCCAGTCAGCATAGTGCCAGTCAGCATAGTGCCAGTCAGCATAGTGCCAGTCAGCATAGTGCCAGTCAGCACAGTGCCAGTCAGCATAGTGCCAGTCAGCATAGTGCCAGTCAGCACAGTGCCAGTCAGCACAGTGCCAGTCAGCACAGTGCCAGTCAGCACAGTGCCAGTCAGCACAGTGCCAGTCAGCATAGTGCCAGTCAGCACAGTGCCAGTCAGCATAGTGCCAGTCAGCATAGTGGCAGTCAGCATAGTGCCAGTCAGCATAGTGTCAGTCAGCATAGTGCCAGTCAGCATAGTGCCAGTGCGAGGAGGCGACAGCTGTGGGGTTACAGGCCAAACCATCAGCACAGTGCCAGTGCGAGGAGGCGACAGCTGTGGGGTTACAGGCCAAACCATCAGCATAGTGCCAGTGCGAGGAGGCGACAGCTGTGGGGTTACAGGCCAAACCATCAGCATAGTGCCAGTGCGAGGAGGCGACAGCTGTGGGGTTACAGGCCAAATCATCAGCACAGTGCCAGTGCGAGGAGGCGACAGCTGTGGGGTTACAGGCCAAACCATCAGCATAGTGCCAGTGCGAGGAGGCGACAGCTGTGGGTGCCGTTTGATAGTTGATTAAACCTCGTCCTGAATCACTCGCATCAAGGTTGTGGGGATTCTCTAGTTAATAGTGATAGGACTGGTATATAATAGTGACAGCTGTGGGTGCCGTTTGATAGTTGATTAAACCTCGTCCTGAACCACTCGCATCAAGGTTGTGGGGATTCTCTAGTTAATAGTGATAGGACTGGTATATAATAGTGACAGCTGTGGGTGCCGTTTGATAGTTGATTAAACCTCGTCCTGAACCACTCGCATCAAGGTTGTGGGGATTCTCTAGTTAATTAAAAAGATGATTTAACGGTGCGGAGTGGGTGGTTTGGAGAGATTCAGACCTGTCATTTGGCGGTTAGAGCTCATCTGGTGCTCAGCGGTCGAATCATTCAAACACTTTAATTATAGTCTATGCTATATTTTAACAAAGCCTGCAATAATGTCCGGCCAGGGGTGTAGTTTTACGAAAATGATTGGTGCGCCCAATCGCTCCACTGAAACCTATTACCCTCAATTGGAGTTTCGCCTCGGACTTCAGGCACTTAATTTTGAGCTCCAAGTCCAGCCTCCAATATTTGCTTTAAATAGCAAATAAACAAGGTACATTTTGGTCACTGCAACACCATCACCGAATTCAAATATCGTCACGGATGCGCATTTCGCGGGTAAAGGGGGAGAGGAAATGTTACCCCTGTGACGCGCAGTTGGTAACATTTGTTAACATCTGTTAACAATGTTACCCCTGTGATGAAATGTCCATCTCTGTGACGCACAGCCTTTTTCACATGGTAACCGGCTTAAGTGCAAATTTTCGATACAACTGACACACAGCACAGACCGGCACAGCAGTACGCTGATGTAACCCAGTCCAGCATGGAATATTTCGTTTTTTACGGGGTAAAAGCGACGCATTAATATTTACGTAAGTACATTAAATGAAATAAATTTAATGCACTCAAATCCAGCAAAGTAGGCAAAATTCCCAGGCCGAGCCTTTGACCCACTCGGCCCGTGCGTGGTCACGTGTAACATGTATGTACGTACAGGGGCGTGGGAACTACTTTGAAGTTGGGGGGGGGCGCGACATTTTTGGCAGTACTACGGCAAAAATTAAGACTGAAGAGAAGCACCGCGTACCGCTCTTTCCCATACCCAATGCTGCTTATTGCCAATAGCATGCCATATATTTAAGGAAAAGGGTATCAATATCATATAAAGAAATGGGTCGCCTAACAAGAAAGAAAAAAACAGAGAATAGCTGCTAAACATGAAGAAGGAGCCACACTGGTACTAGGGTTACAAAAGTCTGAGAAGCGGAACTGGAGCTTTCATCGTACCTGAATCCAGAACCGGCGGGCTTGACTGACTCCCGAACCTGAGGTAGCTGGTTAGGTGATTGTGCCAGGCTCGCACCAAGTTGACAATGGCAAAATCATGCATTTATCATTCATTTGGTACGAGTACCATACCATACTTCAACCGAGTTATGCTATGCCGTGTTTTACGGTGTTATGGTCAATGTTTCGGGTACATTTCTATGAATTTATCGTTATATATAACGATAAATTCATAAAAATGTATACGGTCCGTACTAAAGCAAATGCTGGCAAAACCAATGCACACACGTATTTTTCAGAAAAAAAGTGTATTTGCTTAAGTTATATCTAAGTAAGTTAGTTAGTTAGTTAGTTATTTTGCTTGTTAGTTAACTGTTGCCGAATTAAGGTCCATTAACACACACACACACACACACACACACACACACACACACTGCCGGGGGTTCTCGCCAACCACGAACTGCTTGACTGCTGTTTATTTCCGCCTCCTCCCCCTAAGATCTAAAAAAACACGCAATGTAGCGACAAGCGGAAGGCGGTGGCTAGCTCGAGACAATCTCTATCGAAAGTACTTAGGTCATTTTTAGGTCAAGTCAATATTGAGGTCACCAGAGGTCAAATTTTGGCTATTTTGTATTATAATATTATATTAAATTTCGGCTAGATTTCGTCCAACACTTTTTTCCGCGCGTCGCTAGCTCTTTTATTATCGAGATGTATATCTCGATAATATAAGAGCTAACGACGCGCGGAAAAAAAGTGTTCGAAAGATAATTGAATTTGCTGTAACTAAGGTTCATCAGAATTGACCTAAGGTCAATAGTTAGGTCATCAGAAGCCACTGAATTTGAAACATTCTAAACAAAAAATCCCGAATTGGTTTTAAGGAATAACTTTTGACAGAAGCACGATAAGGGAAAACATATTTCATCATTATGTTTTTCTCGTCGAGACGCATCGAATGATATATTGGGTGACCTATATAGGTCATATCCACAAATTAATTTGAGCTGACCTGAGGTCAGGACAAGGTCAAGTCAAGGTCAACTCTTACATCAATTGATTTGTCTCGACAAGTCGAATACAATAGTGAAAACCCCATGGCTCTGATTTCTGAATCATACTGGTACATGACCTGGGCGGTCACATGAGTTGACCTCGTAGAGGTAGAAGAACAGAAATGTGACATGGGGCTTTGCATTTAGGACAAGAGTGGTGGATCCACTGGCAAGGGGGGGGGGGGGGGGAGCGGTCATGCCCCCTCCCACAACCGCCTGAAATCGGCGCAAAATTGACACATTTTCTGATATATAAGAAAATCTAAGCAACTTTTACTAAGGCAAGTTTGTTTTAAATCAGCTATCAGCACACAGCACTTATAAGCAAGCGAAATCGATGAGTTTTCAGAATTGTGTGAGATTTTCAGAATTGTATGACGACCCACCCCCCCCTTAGAGTTTCGCCCCTAATTGAGCTAGAGCTTCGATTCAAAACGAGCGTGTTGCTTGTGACGAGAAGAAGCCGCTGATATCCGATTTTAAGGTATTGGGTCATTAGGTGACCTCTGAGGTCATGTCAACGACCCAAAAGTCATACAAGTTGTAAATGCGTATAATTTGAGTTGTATCGAGCTAGAATCGTGAATGAGCATAACATAATGCTTAATGGGTGCCAAATTTGGAATCAGCATCACACAAGATCCTAGAAACTGCCAAATTCCAAAAAGATCAGGTCAGGTCATCTGAGGTCAGTGAGCTCGGTTGACCTGTGGAAGCCCAAAAAGATCAGGCCCCAGTGGAACATATAATTATGTAAAATGGATCCCAAATTTAAAATCAGCGTCACAAACTGTCCTAGAAACCGCCAGAAGCCAAACAAAAGTCATCTGAGGTCATCGGAGTTCAATGACCTCGGTTGACCTTTGAATAGGTCAATCGAGGTCACAATCTCAGTGGAAACCACAACTGTCACCTGAAAACACCTGTGCATATGCTCCTGAACAACAAACACTCGGAAACTTCACAAGTTACAAGCATCGATACTACGGGACGCCAGTTGCGCATGACATGACCTTGAGAAACAGGTCATAGGTCACCGGTAATGTGGATTAGAGCATCAAAATTAGAGTATGTGTCAAATTGTTCAAAAGTAGGGTACTGAAAGTTTCATCGTAATCGGTTGGGAACTACGCAAGTTATTTCTGAAAAACCGAGGGGGGTGGCCAGGAACGTAGGAACGTCACGAAAAGTGTGTGTGGCAGTGAAACTGTGATCCAGTTTTTAGAGTACCCCAGCCCCTATGGAATATTTCTTCGCATATTTGGGCAGTTCTCGTCTTGGCGAACCTTTTGCCATCAAAAACTTTTCTCACCAAGCAAAAATAAAGATTTTAGCCCCAAAAATGACCGAAAAGTGAGGGGGCCACCCCCCCCCCCCCGGCCTACGCTATGGGGTGGCATCCACCCCCCTCTACCCGGCGAGGGTTAAATCAGCTATCAATTCATAAGCAAGCCAAATCCAATGCATTTCAGAATGGTGTGAAACTTTTTTAATTCCCCCCCACCCCCCCACCACCAAACCACCCGTTCTGGATCCGCTAATGCAAAGATCCATGTGGTATTTGTATCCTGTGACCTCCACGAGGTAAAATCTATTCACCCTGAGGTCATTCCGCATTCGTCATTTTTCTTCCATAACTTGTGTTTTACTGAACCAGTAAGGCGCCGTAGTTGGCGATGAACGAGCGAACGCGAAGGAAATGTATGGTGAATTCCAACTCGATCAGGGAAGTAGTTTCTGAGATAAAAATACGTGGTGCACAAGTGCGCACTTGCAGAAGCACCCCCACCCTGACGTGTGGGAAAGTGGCGGCTGAGAGATCCCTAACCACACACCAAATTTGAACACAATCGGCTCAGCAGTTGCCCCCACTCGCTCAAAATTGTGTGGCGACGTTCCTGATCCAACAACCCCCGATCTCCCCCACCCTGCCGCTAATGAGAAATTGTTCACAGGATATTGAAATTCGAGATATCCGTAAATCATTTAAAGATACTTATTTTGGCTGGGAAATACTCAAACTTAGGAATATCATGACATTTGCATTGGATTTGTATACATTTATCAACAGGTAAGCATATTTTATTTTAATTGAATACCGATCAAGCGAAAAATGACATGGAAATACTGAAATCAGGGTGGGGCAACATTTCTTGACTGGGGGTGGGAGGGAAATACGGCTCACTGGGGGGGGGGGGAGCATTTGCCCCAGTTAACATGTTAAAATAGGCCTGGCTGGGGGGGGGGCAAAATCTGCCCTCCCTCGCGGATGTTTTCAATAACTTGAAAACTATGATAGATATCAACGTCAAACTTTCAGTACCTTACGCTGCATCAATTCTACATCTTCTCACCAAATTGCAATGAAATTGATGTGGTTTTTGGTAGATAATTACGTTTTAATGACGTCATGTCATGCCATTTTTGGTGGAAATACGATAATGTTTGAACAATCGTAGAAAATCGAGTTTTGAAGCAAATTGAAGATAAAAATTTCGAAAGAAAGGAAATGACATTCTCTTGAAAATGGCGATCTCGGATTTACAAAATTTTGTGTTCTGACCCAAAATAAAATACAAAGGATTTTTTTTTCGGGGGAAAAAAATCCCCCAATTTGTTTTGTGAATTTGAAAAGTGAATTTCTTAAGCTAGAATACCAAAAACAAGGTGACTAGCCCAACTCCGTAGAGGAAAATAAAATGGGGTAACTGGGGTAACTTTTGGGGTAGCTTTTGCATCAAAAAGATCGGAGAGAGGCTGGATCCGCCAGCGTCTGTCAGCATCTAATAATCATAGTAATTAGGCGATGGGCAGTTGTCCTTACATCAACATCCGTGTTGTGCCGGGACCCACTAGCGTATCTAGGGTTCGAGAATCGGGGGGGCTAAAATTTTGCTCCGAGATCCCTAACCACACACCAAATTTCAACACAATCGGCTCAGCAGTTGCCCCCACCCACTAAAAATTGTGTGGCGACGTTCCTGATCAACAACCCCTGATCTCCCCACTCTGCCGCTAATGAGCAATTGTTCAAAGGATATTGAAATTCTAGATATTCCGGAAATAGTTTAAAGATACTTATTTTGGCTGGGAAATACTAAAACTTAGGAATATCATGGCATTTGCACATGATTTGTATACATTTATCACCAGGTAGGCATATTTTATTTTAATGGAATACCTATCAAGCGAAAAATGACATGGAAATACTGAAATCAGGGTGGGCAACATTTCTTGACTAGGGGGCAAAACGGCTCGGCATTCCCCCCCCCACCCCCCCCCCCCCCCTCCCCCCGTTAACATATTAAAATAGGCCCTGCTCTGGAGCCTAAACTATTGACCTGAGATAAAATTGAAGGAATTCAATGCCTATTGCATTTCTCAAGAGCTTTCGACAGACCGTTTCTGTTTGTTCGTAGCTATCATAGTTCCTGAGATATTTGGGGGTTTCCTGAGCAACGTCCTATACTTGGAAAATGTAACCTTTGATGACCTCTGGTGACCTCAATATTGACTCGAGCCAAAAAATGTCATTTGTAACCTCAAATTTCCTTGTCGAGAGCTTTCGATCACTCTTTTTCGTCCTTCTAGCCTATTAGTTTTCGAGTTAGTGGGGGTCATTGCCGCATTTTGACCCCCCATACTATGTCCTGAACGCGGATCTGCCTATTTATTTTCATTGCGAATGAAAAGTAGGTCTTTGGAATGATCTAATATTGAAACATTGTTGGATTGATTTGGTGGGTGCTTTGATTTTGGAAAAGTGTTCTTGCAAGGTTGTATTTTTGTAAATTACGTTGAGTGTGTATCACTGAAAACATGTTGTGTATTCACTATTCCATGTCAGATTAGATTGAGACACGACTCCTGCCATTTTGCAATAGTGGCACATCCTGATGTTGGAAAATAGGGTTGACGCATATTTCCATTGGGGGTTCCTTTTGGGAGCTTTTCGAGATCAGAAAGTGTCCTGACCTTTTGACCTCCCCAATCATTTCCCATTGATGTTCCCATGGTCCGCCATGTCATTATGATTTTTGTCTTGTTTGAATCATTAGGGAAATAGTTGAGCAAGGGATACATGTTCTGAAATTGAACAACTCATATAAGGTGTTTTAAAACAACCCAAACTTATGATATTTTGGCATTTTAATTGCTACACATGGTCCATGCTATGCATTTGTATATATACAATGAAGGCATTGGCAAAAGGCAAAAGGCAAAAAGCATTGCTATATAAGGCATTGTTAAAGGCATTGCTATAGAAGGCATTGCTATAGAAGGCATTGCTATAGAAGGCATTGCTATAGAAGGCATTGCTAAAGGCATTGCTATAGAGGGCATTGCTATAGAAGGCATTGCTATAGAAGGCATTGCTATAGAAGGCATTGCTAAAGGCATTGCTAGAGAAGATACAAGACATTGCTAGAGAAGACACAAGGCATTGCTAGAGAAGACACAAGACATTGCTAGAGAAGACACAAGGCATTGCTAGAGAAGACACAAGGCATTGCTAGAGAAGACACAAGGCATTGCTAGAGAAGACACAAGGCATTGCTAGAGAAGACACAAGACATTGCTAGAGAAGACACAAGGCATTGCTAGAGAAGACACAAGACATTGCTAGAGAAGACACAAGACATTGCTAGAGAAGACACAAGACATTGCTAGAGAAGACACAAGACATTGCTAGAGAAGACACAAGACATTGCTAGAGAAGACACAAGACATTGCTAGAGAAGACACAAGACATTGCTAGAGAAGACACAAGACATTGCTAGAGAAGACACAAGACATTGCTAGAGAAGACACAAGGCATTGCTAGAGAAGACACAAGGCATTGCTAGAGAAGACACAGGACATTGCTATAGAAGACACAAGACATTGCTATAGAAGACACAAGACATTGCTAGAGAAGACACAAGACATTGCTAGAGAGGCATATATGCTTCATAGCAATGCCTTTTTAAAATTGTATTTTCTCTTTTAGAAAATGTTGTGAAATATTGGTAGGGCCCAGAGAGGCATTGGTGGGGCCCGAATGAACATTGGTAGGGCTTGGACCTACCAGGCCTATAGAAAAGGACGCCCCTGGTCAGGCTATCGTCCATGAGACACCTTAATTTGAACCTTCTTGCTCTTGACATAACCAGCCTTGCGAATCACGAAAATCAAGATCAGGCTTCGCTTAAACACCCCATGCAGATGCCATATTTGTATTGTCCCACGCCATTTACAGATCACATGCTGATCTGGCACCATTTACACCACCCGTACTGATGTCAAACCTGGCGCCATTTCCACATATCGCGTAATGCGCGGTATGGTGTCATTTGTGATGGCAGAGGAGACGCATTTTACACAGCCCGCGCCCATCTTGTTTGGCCTCGTGTTTCTGGAAACTCCTGGATTGGGCCCTGCTGGGCGGCACGCAGAGCGTGCAGTCTCGCCCCCCCCCCCCTGCTACACGCCGTCCTGTGTGCCAGGGAGGGCGCACCCTCCGCTGCCAACTGGTCTGCTGCGGTGCACGTGTTGTTTAGGCCAGAGATCGACATAAAACAGACTGCCTGTTCCGCGCGCAGGTAAATGTGTGGGATGGTAACCAGAAGTGGAAATGGACCGAGAAAAAGAAATAGGAATGAAATGAAACACGAATTCACTGACAGTTTAATATCAGGTTAAACATTACATACAATACTGGAATAAGAGACATTTAACGTTGTTTTTGGAGACAACATAATCAAAGACTTCGGAACCTTACTAGTAAACGCATGGTTGCAGTAAATCAAAACGTGTCGGACTGCGGACATCTAAACATTCTGTCGCAAGGACGTTCCCCTCACACTCACAAGCACGCTGTAGGCGGCGCTAGGCTAGTGGTTAACCTGACATCGGAACGGTGCTGGGCCTGTCACAGGTGGGGCATTCCACGACATTTCGACAAGTCGAAATAACCCTCATCTCTCACTTTTTGTTCAAAATTGGTCTATAGGGTTATCTCGGGTCCTGAATTCAGCTGTAGCAATATTAGCTCGATCTGATCTCAGGTTTTGGAGTTATAGCCTCGGGAATTTTGGCAAGGTCACGCTGCAGAGGTATGCTTGGAGGCCAAAATAACGCATTTGACTTAACTAAATATCAAAATAAGTATATGGCTGAATTCGCAATGAAACAGATTCTATTTCTGTTTTGTTTTTGCGTGACCTTGAATGACATTGAAACCGTGACCTCGTGACCTTTTTTCGTTGACCTCGTATGACCCTGGGTACACCTCTGATTTCAATGCTTTACTTTGCAAAATACTCGTCAATATATTGCCTAACAAGGCAAAAAATAAAAAAAGAAGTGCCATTTTCCTCAAATTTTCATATTTTCCGTCGATATACGTGCGTGTTTTCGAATTACCCCCAAGGGGAGGGGTAATGGGCGAATATCTGCGAACTTATGGGACATATTTGGGTGGGGTCTTCACCATTCGATCCGGTGTGGTAAAACACAGTGCCATTTTGAGTTTTATCCACTTCGGTCTAATCTAAGTGGACCAAATTGGACAAAGATTTGAAACAAAGAACGCCAAAAATCGTTGCCGACACGTCATACTCCAAAACTATGGGAGTGATTTGGGCGGGGTCTTCGCCATTCGATCCGGCGTGGTCTAAGACTGTGCGATTTGGAGTTTTATTAATTTTGGTCTAATCTAAGTGGACCAAATTGGACCAAATCTGCCAAAAATCGTTGCCGACGTCATACTCCAAAACTTCATACTCCAAAACTGACGTCATACTCCAAAACTGACCGATTTGGGCGGGGTCTTCACTATTCGATTCGGCATGGTCTAAGACGGTGCGGTTTTGAGTTTTATTTATTTTAGTCCCATCTAAGTGGACCAAATTGGACCAAACAGTTAAAAATAGTTGCAGACAACGTCATACTCCGAACCTATGGGACCGATTTGGGCGGAGTCTTCACCATTCGATCCGACGTGGTCTAAAACGGTGGCATATTGAGTTGTATCCACTTTGGTCCAATATAAGTGAACCAAAATTATATTTTGGTACCAAAAAACGCCAAAAATCGTTGCCGACAACGTCATGCTCCGAACCTATGGAACAGATTTGAGTGGGATCTTCACCATTCGATCCGTCGTGGTCTAAAACGGTGCAATTTTGAGTTTTATCAACTTTGGTTTAATCTAAGTGGACCAAATTGGACCAAAACCGCCCCAAATCGTTGCAGACGTCATGCTCCGAACCTATGGGACCGATATGGGCAGGGTCTTCACCTTTCGATCCGTTTTGTACCACGCCGGATGGCTGCGTGGTGTTAATAGTCACCCTGACAATGTGTATGCCAAAAATCGGGTCTCTAGCTGCAATGGTAGCTGAGATATCCGCCCGTTACCCCTCCCCTTGGGGGTAATTCGAAAACACGCACGCATATTGGCGGCAAATATTGAAATTAGAGGAAAAACGCACTTTTTTTATTTTTGCGTTGTTAGGAATTATATTGACAAGTATTTTGCCATATTAAAATTTGAAATCAGAGGTGTACCCGGGGTCACACGAGGTCAACGAAAACAAGGTCACGAGGTCACGGTTTCAAGGTCATTCAAAGTCACGAGAAAAAAAACACAAATAGAATCTCTATTTCATTGCAAATTCAGCCATATAATTATTTTGGATATTTAGTCAAGTGAAATGCGTTATTTTGGCCTCCACACATACCTCTGCAGCGTGACCTTGCCAAAATGTCCGAGGCTATAACTAAAAAACCTGAGGTCAGATCGAGCTAATATTGTCACAGCTGAATTCAGGACCAAAGATAACCCTATAGACCAATTTGGAACCAAAAGTGAGAGATTAGGGCTAAAATTTGAGGGAATTTTTTATCTCGAAATGTCGTGGAATGCCCCAGGTACGAGTGTTCGTGTGTGTGCTGGAGATGACCTGCGGGTCGACAAAACAGAGACCACAGTCCCTCAGTGCTATAAGAGATAACCTGAAACCGGTCTGGCGGCGCGGCGGGAAAGGACGATGGCGGGGGCGTGGGCGTGGGCGGCACACTAACACTCCACTCACTCGATCGGCCCTCACTCCGGGCTGCACGGACTGTTGAATTCGCTCTGCGCTTCACGTGTTGCGGTGCCCGTCAGGGCCAACCATCCGAACCATGTCGAACCATCCGTATCGGTGCCCGTCAGGGCCAACCATCCGAACCATGTCGAACCATCCGTATCGGTGCCCGTCAGGGCCAACCATCCGAACCATGTCGAACCATCCGTATCGGTGCCCGTCAGGGCCAACCATCCGAACCATGTCGAACCATCCGTATCGGTGCCTGTCAGGGCCAACCATCCGAACCATGTCGAACCATCCGTATCGGTGTCCGTCAGGGCCAACCATCCGAACCATGTCGAACCATCCGTATCGGTGCCTGTCAGGGCCAACCATCCGAACCATGTCGAACCATCCGTATCGGTGCCCGTCAGGGCCAACCATCCGAACCATGTCGAACCATCCGTATCGGTGCCTGTCAGGGCCAACCATCCGAACCATGTCGAACCATCCGTATCGGTGCCCGTCAGGGCCAACCATCCGAACCATGTCGAACCATCCGTATCGGTGCCCGTCAGGGCCAACCATCCGAACCATGTCGAACCATCCGTATCGGTGCCCGTCAGGGCCAACCATCCGAACCATGTCGAACCATCCGTATCGGTGCCCGTCAGGGCCAACCATCCGAACCATGTCGAACCATCCGTATCGGTGCCTGTCAGGGCCAACCATCCGAACCATGTCGAACCATCCGTATCGGTGCCCGTCAGGGCCAACCATCCGAACCATGTCGAACCATCCGTATCGGTGCCTGTCAGGGCCAACCATCCGAACCATGTCGAACCATCCGTATCGGTGCCCGTCAGGGCCAACCATCCGAACCATGTCGAACCATCCGTATCGGTGCCTGTCAGGGCTGTGCCCAACCATCCGTATCGGTGCCTGTCAGGCCTGTGTCCAACCATCCGTATCGGTGCCTGTCAGGGCTGTATCGAACCATCCGTATCGGTGCCTGTCAGGGCTGTGTCGAACCATCCGTTTCGGTGCCTGTCAGGGCTGTATCGAACCATCCGTATCGGTGCCTGTCAGGGCTGTGTCGAACCATCCGTATCGGTGTCTGTCAGGGCTGTGTCGAACCATGCGTATCGGTGCCTGTCAGGGCTGTGTCGAACCATCCGTATCGGTGCCTGTCAGGGCCAACCATCCGAACCATGTCGAACCATCCGTATCGGTGCCTGTCAGGGCTGTGTCGAACCACCCGTATCGGTTGACCCGGGGACGCTCAGATAGACAGCTAGGAAATCACTTCGAAAGAGTGTCGGGCGGGGCTGACTCACAGCCCCCCCCCCCCCCCCCGCCCCACACCCGCTGAGCGCGCGGCGCTGGGTGTACGGGCTGGGCGCGGTGTCGCGGTGTCGCGGTGTCGCCGGTAACTGTCACCAGTGATAGGACACCTCCAGCGGCGCTGACTCGTGTACGCATGGCTGGCCGTTCCAGTCGCGACAGATAGTGTCGGATCAGAGACACTATCCACGACAAGCGTCACTATAAGCTGAGCAGTGAGCGTCTCATCCACGTGACGCGCACGAAGCGCAGTGACAAATATAGCAGATACGCGTCAAAAGCACTTAGGATTCGGCGGACGACGTTGAGTCATGGTGATGGAGTCATGGTGGGGGTGTGGGTGTGAATGGATGTGAGCCAGGACTCAGACTGTCTGGCAGAGAAGACTACTGATAGAGTCAGACTGTCTGGCAGAGGAGACTACTGATATACTCAGACTGTCTGGCAGAGGAGACTTCTGATAGAGTCAGACTGTCTGGCAGAGGAGACTAATGATAGAGCCAGACTGTCTGGCAGAGGAGGATACTGATAGAGTCAGACTGTCTGGCAGAGGAGACTACTGATATACTCAGACTGTCTGGCAGAGGAGACTACTGATAGAGTCAGACTGTCTGGCAGAGGAGACTACTGATATACTCAGACTGTCTGGCAGAGGAGACTACTGATATACTCAGACTGTCTGGCAGAGAAGACTACTGATAGAGTCAGACTGTCTGGCAGAGGAGACTACTGATATACTCAGACTGTCTGGCAGAGAAGACTACTGATAGAGTCAGACTGTCTGGCAGAGGAGACTTCTGCTAGAGTCAGACTGTCTGGCAGAGGAGACTACTGATATACTCAGACTGTCTGGCAGAGAAGACTACTGATAGAGTCAGACTGTCTGGCAGAGGAGACTACTGATAGACTCAGACTGTCTGGCAGAGGAGACTACTGATATACTCAGACTGTCTGGCAGAGGAGACTACTGATAGACTCAGACTGTATGGCAGAGGAGACTACTGATAGACTCAGACTGTTTGGCAGAGGAGACTACTGATAGAGTCAGACTGTCTGGCAGAGGAGACTACTGATATACTCAGACTGTCTGGCAGAGGAGACTACTGATAGAGTCAGGCTGTCTGGCAGAGGAGACTACTGATATGCTCAGACTTTCTGGCAGAGGAGACTACTGATAGTCAGACTGTCTGGCAGAGGAGACTACTGATAGAGTCAGACTGTCTGGCAGAGGAGACTACTGATATACTCAGACTGTCTGGCAGAGGAGACTACTGATAGAGTCAGGCTGTCTGGCAGAGGAGACTTCTGCTAGAGTCAGACTGTCTGGCAGAGGAGACTAATGATAGAGCCAGACTGTCTGGCAGAGGAGGATACTGATAGAGTCAGACTGTCTGGCAGAGGAGACTACTGATATACTCAGACTGTCTGGCAGAGGAGACTACTGATATACTCAGACTGTCTGGCAGAGGAGACTACTGATAGAGTCAGACTGTCTGGCAGAGGAGACTACTGATATACTCAGACTGTCTGGCAGAGGAGACTACTGATAGAGTCAGGCTGTCTGGCAGAGGAGACTTCTGCTAGAGTCAGACTGTCTGGCAGAGGAGACTAATGATAGAGCCAGACTGTCTGGCAGAGGAGGATACTGATAGAGTCAGACTGTCTGGCAGAGGAGACTACTGATATACTCAGACTGTCTGGCAGAGGAGACTACTGATAGAGCCAGACTGTCTGGCAGAGGAGGATACTGATAGAGTCAGACTGTCTGGCAGAGGAGACTACTGATATACTCAGACTGTCTGGCAGAGGAGACTTCTGCTAGAGTCAGACTGTCTGGCAGAGGAGACTTCTGCTAGAGTCAGACTGTCTGGCAGAGGAGACTAATGATAGAGTCAGACTGTCTGGCAGAGGAGGATACTGATAGAGTCAGGCTGTCTGGCAGAGGAGACTACTGATATGCTCAGACTTTCTGGCAGAGGAGACTACTGATATACTCAGACTGTCTGGCAGAGGAGACTTCTGCTAGAGTCAGACTGTCTGGCAGAGAAGACTAATGATAGAGCCAGACTGTCTGGCAGAGGAGACTACTGATATACTCAGACTGTCTGGCAGAGGAGACTACTGATAGACTCAGACTGTATGGCAGAGGAGACTACTGATATACTCAGACTGTCTGGCAGAGGAGACTACTGATAGAGTCAGGCTGTCTGGCAGAGGAGACTACTGATAGATGATGTCAGTTTCGTTGAGTGTTAGTTGTGCCACGCGCAACAAAATGTCCGACAAGTGTTGGCCTGCTGGCGATGGTTGTTGGAGAGTCTGTGTATAAAACACGATGCAGGGAAGCGTAGTCATTTCTGGAGGTCGTCTGGACACAGTTTAACATATGATCGCAAACGTTTATGAGCGATGGACCATTGGCACAATACATGTGCTGTCCCTTCATGTCCTGCCAGATTTAAAATCGGCCTGATTAGCTGACAAAGCAAATCGGATTCGCATAATTATGATTTCATGATCGATCAATTGGTGACAACTTGCTTCGCTTCATCACAGTTCAATAACTTAAAGGGATTGCACGGGTTTTTCCCAGAATAATTGAGTTACATATTAAAACTTACTTATATAGGTGGTAGAAGTCACACGGTAGTCACATTTTAATGGAGATTACCTCTTCTGCACGTAAGGACATTTCATAGTGCGCGGTGATGCCACCGCGAACTTCCTGCAGTACTGGCTGAGGCAGAGCCAGTCATCTCTTTTGTGTTAATGAAAACACCTCACTTATGGCATATTTTCGGTTACACTAAGCAATATATAATATAAACTTGTTTTTTTCCAACGACAGCAGCAGTTACCTAGTTTTTCCCATAAAATTCTATATTTTTCATGAATTTTTATGCCAAAAAATTCATACGCCACCACCAAATTCTCAACGCTAAACGCCGCAAGGAAAAACCCCACAAAACCCGAACGAACAGTATGTAGTAATAGAGAGTGCCGTACGAATTGAATTGAATAATCCTTTTGTGATCCAGTGTAGGACTTGCAGATAATTAAAAGCTCTAAAATGTATGAAAGGCGAAAAAACCAATGACATTACTTGACCGGCTTAGAGAGTCTTTAATTTAGTAACTCCTTCTACAATCGTCATCCAGATGGCAAAGAGCGCAATAATTATCACGTATGCCAAGGTGGTTTACATCAAGGCGATTTGTTTACATAGCAATTTCCCACAATTTCACAATTTCAGGCTTACCTTCATGTAAAGATAAGCTTAATTCAATTCATTTATATTGATATGGGGGTGGCCATTCGGGAGGAGTGTCCTGGGGCGGAATTGGCCTCCATCTTGGATTTTTCTCTTCACGGTCACGTGACCTTTTTATGGTGAACGTGCTATAGCAAACAGTACATAAACACTCTTGCGGCAGCTTGCTTCTGAGTTCGTAACCGCTATTTTGTCTCAGCCGCGCAGATTACTGCACCATCGAATTTGATGCAGATTCTAAGATAAGAAAGTGATGGACAGTAATGCCGATCAAGTACTCGTTATCTGATACAAGTCCCGAAAAACGCCAAAGTCTTAACGCTGATAATTGCTGAAATAATGGACTAAATGAGCATTGAGGTCCATGGTTTATGTTTTAAACGTGTTTAAAACTGCAAACGAGTGCATTTCCTTTCAGGACGGAAACCCGTATAATCCCTTTAAGCATAGGCGTATGGGAAACATGTATATTGCAAGTACCGTTTACCTGTGGTAGCACCAACAACCTGTGATTATGCTAAGATGCTATCCAAACCGGCATGCATAACCAGCGCTGTTACTTGCTACACATCTGAAAACATTGATGCCCACTTCATCGTACAGTCCCAGCATGCTGCGTCAGCATGTATTCGCATATGCTAGCATGCATGTTCCACAACTCTTCTGCGGAGGGCGGATGGGTTATCGATAAGAAATATGACGAAAGGCTGGACAAAATGTTTGACGTGCAATCCGTTAGGGACGGGCGTGCGGGCCGGTCGCGACGGCGCCGGGCTCGCCGGATTGACATCGGCGGTGGCTGCAGGTCCCGGCGCCGTCTGAGACTGTCATCGAGTGCAGGACACACTCCATCATCCGAGCCGCCGGCCCGGTACGGCCCCTTATCACGCTCGTCTGTCATTGGCGGCAGCGCAGCCGGCGCGCAGCCGGCGCGCGCCCGACGGCGCATTAGCCGTGACAACGTCCGTCAGACCCGGGGTATGGACCCGCTCGTCTCCGCAGCCAACGTCGCCGGAGCCACCGCCGCGACGCTGGCCCACAGGCACAGACATCGGCGCAGTCACCGCATATATAACAGTCCCGATTCTACACCATCCCGCGTCGGGACAGCTTTCGAGGAGGCACGACCGGACCACTCACTGGCGAGACGCGCCTGATCACTGCTCGGCTGGGTGATAAATTTGTCATGCAAATCGTTCCGCCCAGATGCCTATCGTCGCCAGGCTGGGACATGTTTTCGGCGGCAACAAATAGGCAGATTTGGCAGCCTCTTGTAAACCCATTGTCGCCATTACTCTGCGTCTGTGCCCACACACGTTCGGCGGGCGGCGGCGGCGCGGCGGGCGGAGGGACGGGGCCGGGCCGTGCTGGGCAGCGCGGCTGTACCGTGACAGCGGCTCATTTGTATACTGATCGGAGACACAGCGACACGACGGTGCCGGTCAGCCGCTGCACTGGCACCGAGAAACGGCGCTGCGGTCTGATCGAGTCCGATACAGGGAAAGTGTTGATGGACGGGCAAGTGCTTACAGTGTCAAATGAATGGATTATATAAATGTTCATCGAAATACAGGTCCATGTACTTTTATTTTCACTTTAGAGAAATACTAGTGCTAACCCGTCCGCTCCGCTGGGCGATTACTGGTGTCCAGTGGTGGTGCAAGCCAGTGATAGGCAATTCGGGATTGATAACCCGTATTACCCGCGACATCTGTCGTACCTATGATACGTTGTTGTACCCGTCATACACCCGAAGTACCCGTCAAAAACCTACGGTGCCCGACATACACCCGTAGTACCCGTTGTGCCCCTGGGGAACACATGATAACCCCGTTATAGCCGGCACTCACCCATTATACCCGTGGAACACCTATGGCACCCGTTATACACCCGTTAAACCCGTGAAAACTCCACCCCGGCTTAGCTTATATATTCATTGATATATGCCGTACCGTATGTCGATGACCTTCGTTTCGCAGTGATTCGGTGGTTGCTTGACATTGGTTGTGGCACTGTAGTATCCGTGGTCGGATCTGATTGGCTTTCGACTGGAGTGAAGCGATGTAAAACTCGTATCCGTAAACTGTTTTTGTACGGTAAAATAATTATTAACATCTCCTTCTATGTTAGTTACAGCACAAACCTTCGCCCACAGCTGCAAAAACTCAAACTGTCTGTAACCATCGTATCAAATGCGTCGGAAATGTACAAATTATACACCACTCGGTAGTATCCGTAAACTCGTTTGAAAACTTTAAAATCACGTACATCACGTGCTTATAGCAATGTGGTACTGCAATGTAGAACTGCCGCTTTACTGTGTTAAATTCATTCCGGAGCGACAGACAGACAGACAGACAGACGCCTATCAAATAGTAATATCGATGGACTAGGTTTTATTGTGTTTTATAATATAATAAACAGTAAGGCGCCGTAGTTGGCGATGAACGAGCGAGCGCGAAATAAATGTATGGCGAATTTCAACCCGATCGGGCAAGTAGTTCCTGAGATACAAAAAAGGTGCGCACGTGCGCACGTGCAGAGGCACCCCACACATGACCTGTGGGTGGGCGGCGGCGGAGGGGTACCTAACCACACACCAAATTTGAACACAATCGGCTCAGCCGTTCCTGCGATATAGAATAGGGTGTGCACGTGCGCACGTGCAAAGGCACCCCATCCCTGACTTGTGGGAAACTAGCGGTTGAGAGGTCCCTAACCACACACCAAATTAGAACGCAATCGGTTCAGCCGTTCCTGAGATATAAAATAGGGATGTGCACGTGCGCACGTGCAGAGGCAACCCATCCTGACTTGTGGAAAATTGGTGGTTGAGGGGGTCCCTAACCACACACCAAATTTGCACACAATCGGCTCAGCCGTTGCAGAGTTTTTGCGAGAAAACACTTTTCAACACCCCTCACGCGGCACGCGCCACGCGCAGTGGTAGTCACCCACATGAGTCGGCACTGGTCTCAAACAGGGTAGGTTGGATGGGGCAGCTCAGCAAAGAAGTCGGCTTGTCAATCGGACGTGTGGTTGCAGAGATATGAGCTTCTCAAAAGCGTCGCACGGGTCGGGCCGGGCCGGGCCGCTCATAATCAGATTTTTCCCATATACCACGAAAAGACGAGCGAGCGCGAAGCGCTCGCTCGTAATTAATGTATTCGAAACTGTATCAATATCATTTATATGCATTATTGACGAAATGTTTGTCATGCAAAGTTGTTTGGTTGCATTTAAGCTCAAGAGTTACGCGCTTCAACAAATAATTATTTGTTCTCTGTAGCAAGCACGCCGAGTGATGTTCATTAGCCGTTTTTTATAACTTAGTTCAGCTCAGTTTTTTTAGAAAAATGTGAATTCATGGTCAGCAAATTTGTCCGAAGGGCCCCGTGCTGTTTGGACACAATGTTGTACAACAATAAGCACAGCGCACGCAACTCCGATTTATTTGTCGAATCAATTTGTCATCGTGCAGCCGAGATTTGTAAAATTTCGGTGACAAGTACATGAGAAGCCAAAGCTTCGGCTGGGTGATGTACACGGTTACCTGAAAACCACTCAGCAAACCGTTCTGCAAGAATGTCAAAAATGCTCGTGCACAAAGCGCGTGCACGCGCCCGTATAACTCTGTGCAACTAACAAGGAAAGCGCCGGCGCTTGACATACACAATCTGTGGACAAAGAGTGGAGCGACGGCTTCCGTAGACGCTTCGCTACCCTTCCGATTGTCATTTTCCTGCATTCCAATGATCGACGTGGCTATAAACGCTCAGTGAAGAGCAATCGAACAGAGCGGCCGGGGTCGCGAACTGGGGCGACCTGCAGGATAAATCCGCCCTGACCCTGCGCCATTGTCTGTGATGGAACGCCAGAGCACCTCTTCCGCCGCGAGAGAGCACTTACCCGTGCTGTTGATTTTCTTGGAGATCTCGATCTTGACCTCTTTGTTGAGGTCCATATACGTGGAGCAATTCCAGCGGCGGGAACGGAACTGGTGCTGACACTCGGAGATCGCCGACGACGCGCCCACCTTCACCGAAGACATGAAGCCCGGGTGCTTCTTACAAAACCTGCGGCATCGCACACACACACACACACACACACACACACACACATGCACACACACAGCCACACACAGACACACACAGACACACACAGACACACACAGACACACACAGACACACACACAGACACACACACACACACACACACACACACACACACACACACACACACACACACACACACACACACACACACACACACACACACACACACACACACACACACACACACACACACACACACACACACACACACACACACACACACACACACACACACACACACACACACACACACACACACACACACACACACACACACACACACACACACACACACACACACACACACACACACACACACACACACACACACACACACACACACACACACACACACACACACACACACACACACACACACACACACACACACCACACACACACACACACACACACACACACACACACACACACACACACACACACACACACACACACACACACACACACACACACACACACACACACACACACACACACACACACACACACACACACACACACACACACACACACACACACACACACACACACACACACACACACACACACACACACACACACACACACACACACACACACACACACACACACACACACACACACACACACACACACACACACACACACACACACACACACACACACACACACACACACACACACACACACACACACACACACACACACACACACACACACACACACACACACACACACACACACACACACACACACACACACACACACACACACACACACACACACACACACACACACACACACACACACACACACACACACACACACACACACACACACACACACACACACACACACACACACACACACACACACACACACACACACACACACACACACACACACACACACACACACACACACACACACACACACACACACACACACACACACACACACACACACACACACACACACACACACACACACACACACACACACACACACACACACACACACACACACACACACACACACACACACACACACACACACACACACACACACACACACACACACACACACACACACACACACACACACACACACACACACACACACACACACACACACACACACACACACACACACACACACACACACACACACACACACACACACACACACACACAACACACACACACACACACACACACACACACACACACACACACACACACACACACACACACACACACACACACACACACACACACACACACACACACACACACACACACACACACACACACACACACACACACACACACACACACACACACACACACTCACACACACACACACACACACACACACACACACACACACACACACACACACACACACACACACACACACACACACACACACACACACACACACACACACACACACACACACACACACACACACACACACACACACACACACACACACACACACACACACACACACACACACACACACACACACACACACACACACACACACACACACACACTCACACACACACACACACACACACACACACACACACACACACACACACACTACTCTC
>JAXIVJ010003993.1:0-85000 GCA_036785665.1 Chirona hameri
ATATATATATATATATATATATATATATATATATATATATATATATATATATATATATATATATATATATATATATATATATATATATATATATATATATATATATATATATATATATATATATATATATATATATATATATATATATATATATATATATATATATATATATATATATATATATATATATATATATATATATATATATATATATATATATATATATATATATATAAATATGGTTTTAAAAGCAGCTAAGTCAACGCGTTTCAAGTTGCGAGAAGAGATGACAGTTGGCTTCACACGAGGCTTTGGAACATTTACACGCACGCTTATGAATTTGTGAGGGCTAAAATGACAGTGCAGAACGTTTACATTTCGTACGATGTCTCGATTATTAACAATACACACGTCTAACAGAGAGCCAGAAGTAGAAGTGGGCAACGTCACAAGCTGGTCGAGAGAGTAATCAGTTAAAAATTCTGCAAGCCGCCGTCGCGCAGGATCACAGCAGTCCTTAAACCAATCACAGTTAAGATCGCCACATATGACTAGAGGGGATCTAGGGAAGTCAATCAGTACTCGCTGAAGCTGGGTCTCCAGTATATACATATACATATGTACATATACATATACATACAGTATATACATATATGGGTATATACATATACATATACATATACATATACATATACATATACATATACATATACATATACATAGACATATACATACATATTTGAGTAAAGTGCGTGTGTATGTATGTATGTATGTATGTATTTATGTATGTATGTATGTATGTATGTATGTATGTATGTATGTATGTATGTATGTATGTATGTATGTATGTATGTATGTATGTATGTATGTATGTATGTATGTATGTATGTATGTATGTATGTATGTATGTATGTATGTATGTATGTATGTATGTATGTATGTATGTATGTATGTATGTATGTATGTATGTATGTGGCCATTTTGCAGTTTTGTTCTTTGCTCAGCTGTGTAGCCTAAACTATTGCGAGAAGATGGATTACATTTTCACACGATCCAGGTGACATTTCAACGACGTGCTGTGTCAAGAAACGGCTTTGCTAGGGAGCATAATGAGCGCGTGGCTCGAGCTGGAAAAACGACTTTTCTCCATTGGTTTAACACGTGGAAAACCCAGAGCGAAATGTGTGAAAAACGCGAAAAATCGCGAAACATGATGCAATCCCAGGTTGATATCTCGGAGACTATGCGTCCGATCGGCATGCAACAAAACAGGCGTGTAGAACAATTAACGGGCTGGCGTATGCAATGAGGTTTGGCGAGTGGCGCGTGGCGCGTGCAAAATTAATGGCTACACAGACGCAAATCACGGTTTTATGATGTGCTTCACGATTGAATTTAGTGCTCCGAACCTATGCGACTGGAAGAGCTGAAACAAACGTAATTTTGCAGACGAAGGTACCGGCTTTATTATGCATGAAAACCGAAGCTTTCTGTTAAATATTTAATAGCTCAAATCGGTCTGGAATATATAAATTGACCATTTTAGAATATGCATTTCATCACACCGCCATATCGTCAACACAGGAGGGTGATAAACGATAAAACATTATACAGCTGCAAAGCGCAATCAATCCTGTCCAATTTCCACCCAAAATGCATTCATATTGACACACATTAAAGTTATAATGTCAGTGTTAATATAACGCTCTCGGCCCTTATTTTATTCGGCGTAACAAAATATTACATCAAGCTATTTAGTCATCGGAGCAATTTGCGTCGGCAAAATCTTGCCATAGTGAAAAGCAAGCTAAGAATAAAACGAACCTCCGTCGGCGGATACCAAATTGACGCATATTTAAAATCCGAACTCTTTATTGTAAACTCTACACGAGATTGGTGGTGTTCGGAACGAGTAAGGTACGGGAAAGGGGATTCGGGAACCGGTTACGGGAACGGGCTACAGGCTACGGGCTACGGGCTACGGGCTACGGGCTACGGGCTACGGGCTACGGGCTACGGGCTACGGGCTACGGGCTACGGGCTACGGGCTACGGGCTACGGGCTACGGGCAACGGGCAACGGGCTACGGGCTACGGGCTACGGGCTACGGGCTACGGGCTACGGGCTACGGGCTACGGGCTACGGGCTACGGGCTATGGGCTACGGGCTACGGGCTACGGGCTACGGGCTACGGGCTACGGGCTACGGGCTACGGGCTACGGGCTACGGGCTACGGGCTACGGGCTACGGGCTACGGGCTACGGGCTACGGTCTACGGTCTACGGGCTACGGGCTACGGGCTACGGGCTACGGGATTCGGGATACGGGATTCAGGAACGGGATACGGAATTCACGAACGGGCTACGGGCTACGAGCTACGGGCAACGGGCAACGGGCTACGGGCTACGGGCTACGGGCTACGGGCTACGGGCTACGGGCTACGGGCTACAGGATACGGGCTACGGGCTACGGGCTACGGGCTACGGGCTACGGGTTACGGGCTACGGGCTACGGGCAACGGGCTACGGGCTACGGGCTACGGGCTACGGGCTACGGGCTACGGGCTACGGGCTACGGGCTACGGGCTACGGGAACGGGGAACGGGATACGGGATACGGGATACGGGAATTTGGTTACCTTCGTATTGCGGAACAAGCGGGCCACACTTTGAAGTCGATTTTTTCCATGCAACACCCTTAGGCGTAATGTTAAAAACCGAAAATGTTGGGGGGACAGGGCCGTCTCCCCTCCCGCTTCCGACGCCCATGAACACACCACACCAGTGGCGTACCGAGTATCAGGTCATGCAGGTCATGACCTGGTCCTTCGGACCCGAGGCGCCCATGCAAAGCTGGCGCCCCTCCGATAAGTCACGACGCCCCTCTGGCCAGTGACGGCGCCACTCCGGCCAGCGAGGACGCTTTCCCGGCCAGTGACGGCACTCTAGTGCGGCCAGTGACGGCGCCCCCGGTCAGTGAGGGCGTCCCCTGCCATAGACGGCGCCCCTCCGGCCAGTGACCACGCCCCTCCGGCGAGTGATGACGACCCTCCGGCGAGTGACGGCGCCCCTCCGGCCAGTGACTCTCCTTCCGCACGGTGCGGAAGGAGAGGCGCCCCCCCCCCCCCTCTGCAAAATTTCGCCAATATTGGTGGCGCCCCTGTCGATCGGGTGGCGCCCTTCAAGGCAATGACCTGGCCGTTTGTGAATTTCTGCGTACGCCACTGCACCACACCACTCCATGATAAGATCGAGGCGCTTCGCCAACCTGTTTCATAAAGCACTGTGGTGACATTTTCCAGGGTAGCAACATTTTCCGTCCATTGGAGCCAAGGGAACTACGCGAATCGCGGGCCGGTTGAAAGGTGCACTAACGGACCGCAGCGAGCCACCCGGCTGGCCTGCCATACCAGTTACCTTCGCCGGGAATCTGGGCTGAGGCTAATATTGTGGCTATCACTGAAGATGTTGCGGTGTACAGTGGAAGAAAAAGGCGGACTGGTTTTCATGTCTTGAGCCAACAGAGAACTCTGTGCCTGGTTCTGTTGATGACGTGGTACGGGCATCATTGCGTCACCAGTCTTGTCATGTGGTGTCACACTGGTGTGAAAGTGATGATACTGGGAGGTCAAGCCAGCTGTGCACTGCTGGGTAGCGCAGTGTGATGTACTGTGTGTCATAGACTAGGTACACTGGAGTGACGGTAGAGCCCTTCATGGAATGGGATTCCCGTATGGGAATGGAAACGGGATCGAAATGGGTGGGAATGGGACAATTTTTGGAAATGTGATGGGTGTAACGGGTTGGAACGGGTTAACCCTCGCCCTACGGGAGCCTTTTCACCTTTGCCCTACGAGGGGGGAGACCTGACAGGCCCCCTGCTAACTTCCAAACCAAGCAACTTAGAGCAATGCGGTAAGAACCAGTATGTTTCCTGTCATGAGAGGAATCTAACAGTATGCGATTTGTATGTTTCAGGTCAACGGGTGACCTTCCAGGTCAAGTAAATGACCTCGGATTTACCACGTCCAGAACAGCGATTTTGCTCTTCAGAAAACCTCAAAATTAGAAATTGATAAATGGAAATAAAAAGATATGTTCATAGACCAGTTTTGGCTCAGAAATACAGAAAAGGTAATTATTTGTTCGTATCTTGTCAAAAAAGTCAAAAAAGTTATTAAAAAAATGACGTCATCAGTTTCTTACACTTATGGAGCCATCACTCAGTCAAAAATGAAGATATTGCTTTGAAATTTGGTATGGGTATTGTCCATACCCAGTTCTCTCACATATATTCCGGTTTTTCTAACATCTTTGAAAGTTTTGATTTTGTGGGGATTTTGTTTTCAGTTTTTTATTTATTTTAGGGGTTAAAAACCCCAAATTTTGTAAATCCGAGATTGCCATTTTAAACAGAATGCCATTTTATATCTTTGGTAAATTGCGTTTGCAATTTCCTTTAAAACTCTCTTTTCTACCATTTTTTTTTTCACACCAACATGACGTCATCAAAACATGATTATCTCCAAAACTACTTAACCAATTTCAATTACATTTCACAGCATGCGTATAATTGTTGTAAACTCAGCTACCGAAAATTTCAGCAAGATGCGCCGCACATGTAAAAAGTTATTCAAGAAAAACCTTGGGGGGAGGGCTGTCAGGCCTCCCCGTAGGGCGCGGGTTAATGAGACAGACCATATAACTTTTTAGCACCATAAAAAGTGAAATATGCTGAAACGGGTGGGAACGGGAGCCCCATCAATTATGAATTCGGATTGGAACGGGTTTGGGTCTGGCTGAATGGGCTGGAACGGGATGGGGACTGAAAATGTGTCTCATGAAGGGCTCTAGTGACTGGACATCTGGTGCCGCCGACGAGGACTCAACATGTGCTGCTATTGAGTCATCGATTCACTGACAGCATGTGTTCGTACTGATCAGCAACGCCAGATAACGCCGGCAAATCAAACGAGAACACACATGGACGTACACAAAATAGGTCGAGTCCAAAATAGGTCGAGTCGAATAGGACATTTTCCATAAGTTTTATATAAGTTATAACATTGTTATGCTATAACTTATACACAGTGGCGGATCTACGGTTGATCAAAATGGCAATTGCCCCCCCAAACGGAAAATCGGTAGGCAAACGTATGTTTTTGCCCCCCGCCCCCCCCTCAAACAAAAAACGCAAAATCCCGACTTGAAAATCCCGAAACATCTTGAATCTGAGTAAAATGGTTATTTGTATTAAAAATAATAATTTTCGGACAATATATACTGAAATGCTTCATGTCTAGCAGCTCTATTGTTGCAGTGAATCATTTTATTTTGATCCTGTTATCCTGGGCCGTAGATTATTGTTATTTATTATTATATCCGTATGATTTATTGTTATCCTGGGCCGTAGATTCACATTATGAAATTGTCAGCTCCGTCCGTCAAACGGTTTTCGAGTTACCGCCTTGGGCAACTTCGTTGTCATCAGGGGCGGAACTTTAAATTATTTGGGAGGGCCCCCCCCCCCCAATGCTGAGCTGAGCCCCCCCCCCCCCCCATGGTGCTCCGAGCCCCCAATGTTTTTCAAAATTTGTGCCCTTCCAAAATTTCAAGGACTACTCGTACCGATAGTTCTGTTTTAAATTTTACGTATTTCATTACATCAATATGTGATTCCATCTTAGGAGTATTCCATCTGCGAAGTATACGAGCATTGCGATTCTGTCTGCGACTGCTCTTTTGATTATGATATAATGGATAAGTTGGTAGCAAGGATTGTCTTCTGCTAACAAGTCCGTAGAGTCCTGCGACTGCTCTTTTGATTATGATATAATGGATAAGTTGGTAGCAAGGATTGTCTTCTGCTAACAAGTCCGTAGAGTCCTGCGACTGCTCTTTTGATTATGATATAATGGATAAGTTGGTAGCAAGGATTGTCTTCTGCTAACAAGTCCGTAGAGTCCTGCGACTGCTCTTTTGATTATGATATAATGGATAAGTTGGTAGCAAGGATTGTCTTCTGCTAACAAGTCCGTAGAGTCCTGCGACTGCTCTTTTGATTATGATATAATGGATAAGTTGGTAGCAAGGATTGTCTTCTGCTAACAAGTCCGTAGATATACAAGGTTCAAGCGTTCGGGCTAGTGCATAGCGGAGGGGAACATGAAGTTGTTAGCCATCGTCATCTTTTTCTTTGTAGCCATCGCCACCAATTAGCCATCGGGGTGCTCTATTTAAATGGTGTTAAATGAAATTTGCTGTAAATTTATTGTTTGCCTGGAATAGGGTTGATAGTTAATGCAGCCTTTTTGGCTCCCTGGTATCGCAATATCCTAAATATCCAACATCCGTGCTAAAATAATACGTTTGATACGGAGGAACGTCGAGGGGATCGAGCCATCAAAGGGCATCGGGTCATCGTGGCCAGGGAACCTAGGGAGGCATGGCCCCTCCAGGAGGTTAACCGAGGTCGGCCTGAGGGGGTCCTTGGTTGACCTAAGGAGCTCTTGGTCAGCCTGAGCGAGCCTCGTTGGGCCTGGAGGGGAGCTCGGTCGGCCTGAGGGGGCACTCCGTCGACATGAGGGAGTACTTCGTCCGCCTGAGGGGATCCCAATCGGCCTGAAGAGCCATTGTTCAGACTGAGGGTTCCCCTACCGGCCTGAGGGGGCCTGTCGGCCTGGAGGGGGCCTCGGTCGACTTTAGGGGCCCTCGATCGGCTTGAGGGAACCTCGGCCGGCTTGGGCAGCCTGAGGAGCTTGTATTGGGCCCCAGGGGCTCTTTGTCGGCCTGAGGGTCTTTGTTCGGCCTCAGGACCAATTGGTCGGCTTGAATGGGTCTTTGGACTGAGAGCCCGTCTGTCGGCCTGAGTGGCCTTCAGTATGCCTGAGGGAGCCGATGTGATTAAAACCAAACGCGGGGTTCATGCCATCATAGCTTCAGGGGTCAAATGGACAAAACAGGGCGAAAAGGCAACTAGTTATTTCCTGGACAGGGGGAAGCACCTCTCCGCGCTGAAAACAATCATGAAAATCAATGCCAATGGCCACATGATAGTCGGTGATTGCGCCATTCTGCAGCATTGCGCAGATTACTATAACAAGGTGTTCTCCGCAGTCGGCGTGAATACAGACAAAATGTCGCGTTTTCTGGAAAACCGTAATATTCCGAAGTTAACTGACTTAGAAAGACAGCAATGAGATAGTGCAATCACGAGTGACGAGTGCAAATTCGCATTGAGCACTATGAACACAAATAAAGCGCCCGGGGTGACCGGATTTACGGCAGAATTCTTCCTTTCTTTTGGAACGAGATAGGCGAAATTATAACAGAATACATAAACAAACGATCGCTTTATTACACAAAGGCGAGGCATAATTATCTTGATACCGAAAAAGCAGTTCTGCAAAACAAAAGGCCCATTTGCATACTCGGCGTGATTACCGAGCGGGCGCGAAGCGCCCGTGAGGTTTCACGTCAACTTACTAGACAAATTTACATTTGACCCGGCCCGACAGCGAGTTTCCGAAGTCCCACACTATTCAGATCTCTGGCCTCCTATTGGTGTGGAATGACGTCACCTTAACGTGACGTCATTCCCTGGCAATGACGGGCCAATGACAGCGCTCTTCCAAGGTCACCATAACGCTACGTTCTCCTAACGGTAATAATTGACACTATATGAGTAATTTATTTAGTTGCTTACCAAGCATGAAATACTTCACATATCGTTCACCCCACCTACACGGTAGGCGGTACCTATACCTGTGTGACAGTAGGTTAAGTAGGTACAGGGGCGTCCAGGGGCCCGGGAACGATTTTAAAGTTGGGGGGGGGGCGAAAAATTTAAAGTCTCATTTTTCTCCCCTCAATATATATGTATATACTTATACAGGGTGCGGCAAAAAAAATGTACCTGTTGGAAAACTCGCCGTAACTTTCGTTCTGATTGTTACAGGACAAAACAAATGACACCAGTCGAAATACAAATTTATAGTAAACAAAATCCGTATGCATTTTATCGTCAATCATTGAAATGGTGCAAATGAAAACGAACAGAAAACAAGCAAAAAAATGTCCATTTACCAATTTCATTTAGACGGAAATTGATTTCGATGCGAAGGAGGATCCTGTCATTGCAACCGAATGCTAAGTCTGGCTGCACGTGCACGTGATTTTGTATTTGACATTGATTACAATTATGCATTTTTAATTGCACTAATAGTTTGTCGCGCTCGACGAGTAACATCACCAGCATGCCACAGCTGACAAAAGATGAAAGCATTTTTGTGGTCGAGTCGCATGCTAGGGCCGGTAGCTTAGTCGCTGTGATTCTGGATTTCCAACATCAGTTTGGGCGAAAATTACAGCCCAAATATGTTAAAAAAAATATATGTGACAGCGTACGGGATTGGTTGGAAACCAGAACCAGGACAGGTCCGGACGCCCAAGAACGATGCGAACCCCTAAGAATATCGAGCGGGTAGCGGATATAAACCGCCGAAACAGCCGGAAGTCTGCTCGAAGGGTCAGCGCTGTGATTGGCATCAGTGACCAAAGCATATAACGAATCATGCACGACGAACTCGCTCTCAAGCCATATAAGATACCGACCTGTCCATATTTCTTTGAGGCTGTAAATGGTCGACGCCGGACAGTGGACAGTGCAACGCAAATCGTCATGCTGGAGGATTTTTCTTCGCCCAGGCTCCTGAACAGGGACGTATGTGGTTCCAGCAAGACAGCTCATACTGCCCGTGCAACCCTCGAGGTCCTGAAGGCGAAGTTCGGGTCAAGAATAATCTCCGGGAATACTGGCCACCCGTGGCCTGCGCGGTCACCGGACCGCGCATTTGATTTTGTTTTCCTGTGGTGCACGATTAAACACCTTTTTTTCCTGTGGGGCACGATTAAACACAAACTATATGATCCCGCACCGATAACGCTGGAAGACCTCAAGAATAACATCCGAAGAGCAGTGGGAGAAATAACTCCCGATGCATGTAGGTCGGTGATCAGGAACATGCGGCGGCGTCTTTCATGAAATGGGCGGTCCAGTAGGAATTGTCTGACCTTTTTGTGGTTTTGCATGAAGGTGTGTCAATGTATCAATTCCCGAACAAAATATAACTGGTAAACAGCGATTTTTTTTTAGGTTATTTTGACAGGACGATGTTCTGCAACAAGAAAAGGGACTGGCACGGAATTTCGGCAGCATAGACTGGCATGATTTCTTATTCTACTCATGGATACATTTTCTCCATCATTAATATTACCGGAGTTACGGTGACTTTTCCAACAGGTACCTGCATGACATAAGGAGGCTTGCATAATGCATTTTGTTTGTTTTTTTAATGAAGAAAATTGAAAGAGCTCATTTTTAGGGAAACTTCTGCCACACCAAAGTTGGGGGGGGGGGCGCCGCCCCCCCCCCCCCCCCCGGTCCAGAAGTTGGGGGGGGGGCAAGCGCCCCCGCTGCCCCCCCCCTGTTCCCGGGCCCCTGGGGGCGTCCCCAAGGGGGTACCCTGGACACCCGCAGGTACTACCGCAGGCTTAGGGGCCCATTTTTACTTTCATTTATGAGTCCCTCGGTCGGCTTCATATGGCTCTCTGTCGACCTCTCTGTTGAGGGTCGACAGATAGCCCTATGACACAGAGACAGAGACGATCCTCTGTTGACCTGAGAGCCTCCATCGGCCTGAGAGGGCCCTCCGTCGGCCTGAGTGGACCTTCCGTCGGCCTGAGTGGACCCTCTGTCGGCCTGAGAGGGCCGTACGTCGCCCTGAGAGGGCCCTCCGTCGGCCTGAGTGGACCTTCTGTCGGCCTGAGAGGGCCGTACGTCGCCCTGAGAGGGCCCTCTGTCGGCCTGAGAGGGCCGTACGTCGCCCTGAGAGGGCCCTCCGTCGGCCTGAGAGGGCCCTCCGTCGGCCTGAGAGGGCCGTACGTCGCCCTGAGAGGGCCCTCCGTCGGCCTGAGAGGGCCCTCCGTCGTTCTGAGAGGGCCCTCCGTTGGCCTGAGAGGGCCCTCCGTCGGCATGAGAGGGCCCTCCGTCGTTCTGAGAGGGCCCTCCGTCGGCCTGAGAGGGCCCTCCGTCGGCCTGAGAGGGCCCTCCGTCGGCCTGAGCGGACCTTCCGTCGGCCTGAGTGGACCCTCTGTCGGCCTGAGAGGGCCGTACGTCGCCCTGAGAGGGCCCTCCGTCGGCCTGAGAGGGCCATCCGTTGGCCTGAGAGGGCCCTCCGTCGGCATGAGAGGGCCCTCCGTCGTTCTGAGAGGGCCCTCCGTCGGTTTGAGAGGGCCCTCCGTCGGTTTGAGAGGGCCCTCTGTCGGCCTGAGAAGGTCCTCCGTCGGCCTGAGAGGGCCCTCCGTTGGCCTGAGAGGGCCCTCCGTTGGCCTGAGAGGGCCCTCCGTTGGCCTGAGAGGGCCCTCCGTCGTTCTGAGAGGGCCCTCCGTCGGCCTGAGAGGGCCCTCCGTCTGCCTGAGAAGGCCCTCCGTCGGCCTGAGAGGGCCCTCTGTCGGCCTGAGAGGGCCCTCCGTCGGCCTGAGAGGGCCCTCCGTCGGCCTGAGAGGGCCCTCCGTTGGCCTGAGAGGGCCCTCCGTCGTTCTGAGAGGGCCCTCCGTCGGCCTGAGAGGGCCCTCCGTCTGCCTGAGAAGGCCCTCCGTCGGCCTGAGAGGGCCCTCTGTCGGCCTGAGAGGGCCCTCCGTCGGCCTGAGAGGGCCCTCCGTCGGCCTGAGAGGGCCCTCCGTTGGCCTGAGAGGGCCCTCCGTCGTTCTAAGAGGGCCCTCCGTCGGCCTGAGAGGGCCCTCCGTCTGCCTGAGAAGGCCCTCCGTCGGCCTGAGAGGGCCCTCTGTCGGCCTGAGAGGGCCCTCCGTCGGCCTGAGAGGGCCCTCCGTCGGCCTGAGAGGGCCCTCCGTTGGCCTGAGAGGGCCCTCCGTCGGCATGAGAGGGCCCTCCGTCGTTCTGAAAGGGCCCTCCGTCGGCCTGAGAGGGCCTTCTGTCGGCCTGTCTGTGTCCTACGTCGGCCTGAGAGGGCCCTCTACAGATCGACAGGGCCCTGAATGCTGTAAGAGGGCCCTTTACAGATCGGTAGGGCCATCCAAATGCCGATAGAGGCCCTCTTCAGGTCGGCAAGCCATATACAAATGCTGGCTGAGGCCCGCAGCAGATTGACAGGGTTCTCTAAAGGTAAAAGGCCAGAGGGGCCCGCTGGCCAGAGGGGCCCGCTGGCCTCCAGGGTGGGGGGGGGGGCATGGCCCCTGTAGCCCCCCTTTGGATACGCCTATGCACCAGGTCAGGTTAAAGTAGAAACATAGTTCATCAGATAGATAGTTACGAAGCGGCGTGTTTGGCCAACTCTTCGCCTAAAATTGTCATTTTTAAGTTTGATGACCAGTGGTGTCTACATTATCTATCTGAGCTCAAAACTGAGTATATCAATGCGAAAGTGCGTTCCAAGAGCTTTTGAGTGTTTTTTTTTTGTTCGGTTTGTTCCTACCTGAAGAAGTTCATATTTGGGGACAATTTACATTTGATGTCATTTGACCTTGAAGACCAAGTGGCATGCCTAGGGGCATGACAATTGCACATAATAGAGTTCTCTACAGCCCCCTCCTACCTCCCAAATTTCGTTATTCTAGGTCTTATAGGAGCTGAGATATCAGGGGGCGACTTCCCCCCTTCCAGGATGCGTAATTCTCAGACCCCTTCACCTTCCAGTGTGCGTGGTGAACGGAGAATCCACGTGACTGACCTGTTCATTACACATTATCATTGACTTTTTGCATGCTCTCTAATGGCTGTTTGTGCGTTCCGCTTCGCCAATCGATTCCGAAGAATTTGAAGGAAAAAGAGAAAAAGAGCTCGCTAAAATAAGAACCCATCAACTATGGACAACACAACGACCGAGTTTATCTTCGCTAACTTAAAAGCCTGTTAATATGGGCGGCCTGCCGTCAACGCAGCGCGGTGACGTCACCCGTTTGAGCCAGATCTGAATAGTGTGGGACTTCGGAAACTCGCGGCCCGACACGGTCATACATACGCTTTTCGGAAGCTAATTCCTTTGCAACCACTGCTCCGATTGAAATTGGGTCTTCACCATTGGATAGGTCCATCAAATCAATTTTGTTTTTGGTATGGTGCATTCTGATAGAGGTGGTACTACAGCGCATGGCAGTTGGCAAACGCGAACGTCGAAATGAACAAAAACCTTGCTAAAATGATTCTTGATAAAAAAAATGGCTGTATTATTCTAAGCATTGATTTATACGCTGAAGCATGCAGCGCTCAAGACGCACTCCCTTTTGGCGGATTTGGAAAGGAGATCATGAACAATTTAATACCAGTAAGGCGCCGTAGTCAGTGATGAACAAGCGAGCGCGAAGGATATGTATGGTGAATTTCAACTCGATAGGGCAAGTAGTTTCTGAGAAACAAAAAAAGGTGCGCACGTGCGCACGTGCAGAGGCACCCTACCCCTGATTTGTGGGAAATTGGCGACTGGAGGTCCCTAATCATACACCAAATTTGTACACAATCGGCTCAGCCGTTCCTGAGATATATAATAGGGGTGTGCACATGCGCACGTGCAGAGGCACCCCACCCATGACTTGTGGGAAGGCGGCGGCGGAGGGTCCCTAACCACACACCAAATTAGAACACAATCGGCTCAGCCGTTCCTGAGATATAGAATAGGGGTGTGATCGTGCGCACGTGCAGAGGTATCCCACCCCTGACTTGTGGGAAAGTGGCGGCTGAGAGGTCCATAACCACACACCAAATTTGAACACAATCGGCCCAGCCGTTGCGGAGTTTTTGCGAGAAAACACTTTTCAACACCCCTCACGCGACACGCGGCACGTGCAGTGGTAGTAACCCACATGAGTCGGCCCCGGTCTCAAACAGGTTTGGTTGGATGGGGATACTCAGCAAAGAACCCCGCTTGTCAATCGGACGTGCGGTTGCAGAGATATTGGCTTCTCAAAAGCGTCGCCACGGGCCGGGTCGGGTCGGGCCGCTCATATTCAGATTTTTTCCCATTTTTCTGGAGGACTAAAATGACTGTGTTACTACCACGTGTGCTCCCTTACCGTTTCATATTTCAAACCTGTTTTAGCTTTACCAGAGCGCGCTCGCTCGGTCATCGCCCAAAAAGGCGTTTTACTGGTATATACAATTACTGCTAAGGTTATCGCGAATAGAGTAGGAAAAGTAATTCATAAATTGATTTCACCGAAGCAAACTGGTTTCATTAAAGGGAAATAATGACCTTTTGATTTTGTTAGCAACAATTTCTTAGGCTACCGCTATGGTTTTAAAATTATTTTATTTAAATTTAAGAATTAAATAAAATTATTCCCAAATTCGAAGTTGTAAGTTTGGGAAAAATACCAAACAAGTACCTTGTGTACCTAATGAAGGTCATCGACAAATTCGCCCTTCCCTACCATTGTTTACATCCAATGCGGCATTTTTGGAGGCTCTGTGACATTTCCGATCAAACTGAGCGCTGCTCGGACACACGCTAGTAGCGCTTTCGTTCTCCATGGCAACCAGGCGTCAGCCAATCAAAAGCCAGAAAGGGAATACGTTCTGGCTTTTCATTGGCTCACGCCTGGTTGCCATGGAGAACGAAAGCGCTACTAGCAACAACTCGCCACAATGGTTAAGTGCGCCGAGAAGCATGACAATGCTTTGTAAACAAATCGCCGACGCTAAATAGGTCGCCGTCGATGTGCATCGATGAGCTTCCGATTTAATTGCCAGTTTTGTGTTATTGTTTGTTAGTTTTTTGGGGAAAAATTATTATTTTTCATGATAATATAAAGCATAGTGTTATATACAGCCACAGACAAATTATACAATACTCCTAAAACAAATGAATTTATTTTCAAAAATTGAGGGTCGCAACCACTAACTATGCCGCCGTTGATGTGCATCGATGAGCTTCCGATTTTATTGCCACTTTTTCCAATCGCTGTTAGTTTTAGAAGACCGCCGGGCATATAATCACAACAAGCAGAACGCACAATATATTTTCCACTCCATTGCGTAAAAAAACAATACGGGAAAAGCCCGCAGTTCGATGAGGACCAAAAGTACTTGCAAGTACCGGTCGTTAAAAGTGTGGAACGCTTATCAACTTTAACTTGAAATATCTTTCGGTAGGAAAGTTTTCATGCAAAATGTGATGAATTTACAATATATTTTGGTCTCGTCTGGCGATTTCAAGTGCTAACTCCATTTTTGTGGAAAAAGGTCATTATTTCCCTTTAAAGAACGATTAATTGGTGAAAATTTAAGACTAACCAGTGATGTTATTGATTGAAATTGATGTGAAATTGACCGGATCGTGGGCCTATTGATGGCTTGTGATTACCGCGCAGCTTTCGATTCCCTAGAACACGAGTCTGTGTTCGCGGCTCTGAAGGCGTACAACTTTGGAGAGAGCTTAATTAAATGGGTAAAGCTACTCTACGGAGATGCCCAGCTGGCGATAACGAACAACGGTTATACATCAGAATGGTTCAAATGTGACAGGGGTACGTTTCAGGGATCGCCTCTTAGTGGTTAACTGTTTAACGTAGCACTTGAAATTCTAGCGATAAATGTCAGAGCCAACGAAAACATACGGGGCATGAAGATTTCCAATGTGGAAATTAAGCTTAGTCTGTATGCGGATGCCATTACTGCGTTTCTCCGTGATCAGGGCTCCGCCGAAGCATTTATTAGCATCATGATGATTTCCGGGGAGCTTCTGGGCTTGCGTTAAACATAGGGAGAAGTAACGTCATGTGGCTAGGAACAGATAAACGCAGGGAAGATTCCATCGGGGAAATTAGCGCGGCCAAAATCGTGAAGACCCTGGGCATACATTTTAGTGCTAGTGAATCGTGTGTATCAAAAGACGTGGACCTTATTTGTAGGAAAATAGAAGGCGTGATAAACATATGGAGTCAGCGGACCCTTACGCTGAAAGGGCGTATCACAGTGTGCAAGTCACGTATTGCATCGCAGCTTGTATATACCTTTGCGCTTGCGTCAAAATATACCGAACACAAATATTGCAGCTTTGCAGAGCAAAATCATGCGCCTTTTGTGGCGTGGACGGCCACCAAAAGTGGCACAGCGCATTATCTGTCAGAAAATAGAGGACGGGGGCCTAAACGCTATACATCTGCCATTATTTTGCAAGTCACTGAAATTAGCATGGATCATGCGCATATACTCGTGCCATGAATCACCATGGCGCCGGCTATTACAAGCCAGGATTGGTAAATATGAACTGGCTGATATGCTCCAGACATGCCTAAGGGCTGATGACATAAAACATTTTAGCATACCGGCGTTCTACAAAAAATTGCTAACTGAATTTCAGACTTACTCATACCGTCCAACCGATATCAAAATGAACATACAGACAGAATCACTATGGTATAATAGAAGCATTCGTAATGGCGGGAAGACATTATTTCTTAACGGAATGTACCAAGCCGGAATCAAGATGGTAGACGATTTGACACGAGAGGACGGCAGTATTATGACATTAGATGAGTTAAAAACAAAGCCCCCCGAGTCAGGGTTGACGTTTTAACGTATCAATTGCTAATTCGAGGGATACCAAAGATGTGGGAGCAAAAATTAACTACCGGTGGATATAACAAAATAACTGACCAAAGAAATATAATCTTCGCCTTTCCCATCGGTAATAAAATGTTAAAAATTACTGAAATGCGTAGTTCTCACTTATATACAGCACAGGTAGGTTAGGAAACACCAAGTGCGGTAGCCAGGTGGGAACACTACGGTCATAGAATAGATAACTGGGAAAAGGTGTTTCAGATTCCTTACAATCGCACAAAATCGACAAAACTGCAAACACTACAATACCGTATTTTAAACAGATACCTACCTACCCGGCGATATTTTCTCATCAGAAATGTAATTGAGACGCCCAAGTGTCGACAGCGCATTCAGACAGATACCCTGGAGCACTTTTTGTTCAGCTGCGATAAAGTAAAGCCATTGTGGAATATGTTGTTCAAAAACTTAATCAAACATCTATGAATTCGGTAGAAACTGTAATATGCGGAACGATAGGCAACAGGCCAGCAATTGATTTACTAATATTACTAGCAAAACAGTACATAGTACACTGCAAACTAGCGACAAATGTATCAACGCCAACAGTGCAAGGTCTACTTCCTTTTATTAACTATCATGTAGACATCGAACGACGAATCGCCATGTCAAATAATACAATTCAGTCGTTCTTAAACAAATGGTCCAACATGTTGGAAGTACGTAGGAAATTCAATTTGTTTGGCAGCCTTCAGAATGGATAACTAGTTAGGGTGTGGAAAGCGGAACCGAGCCGAGCCGAGACCTGCTGCCCGACATGATGTGTTGTACGATATCGTGACATGTAGTGAATAATGCGTTATATAGGCCGAGTATGTAGCTTGCTAGCTAACAGTTACTAGACTGTGGGTGTGTGGGGAAGGGTGGGGGGGGGGGGGGGGGGGGGGGAGGGGGGGACACGAGCGTAAGCCGTGCATTGATCGCGATTGGGCGATAAAGGCCTTAGTCCGAGTGTGGCGATGTATTTAGTAGGAACCAAGAATAGGATAGACCCCGCCCTTTCCCCACCCGGGCTAACCCGGGACCGGACCTTAGCATGTGCTGCAGGGCCGGTCGGTCGGCCGGCCGGGCGTGCGGGGCGCCGGCCCCGCTGGCCGACGGCTCGCACGCCCAGTTGGTGGCGAGGAGGCGCCGCTTCGCGAACGGGAGCCGCTGAAAAACGCGAGGCGGCGCGGGCGGGGGTCGCCTATGATCGCCCGACGCCTACTGTATATGATCGCTGTACTGTATTTGTTTAATGTATGTTGCACCGATCCGTCAAATAGAATGCTCGCTAATAATAAGTTATTTGAAAAAGAAAAACATGCCCGAGGGAGCCTCGGTCGGCATGAAGGGGCCCTGAGTGGACCTGAGGGACCCTCGGATGGCCTGAGTGGTCTTACTAGGGGCTCTCAGTCGGCATGAATGGCCCTCGGTCGGCTCGAGGAGCCGTTGGTCGACTTGAGGAGGCCCTTTTTCGGTCCTTTTTCGGTCTTAGCCAAGCTGAGAGAGCCATTGGTCGGTCGGAAGCAGTCTTGCAGACTCGGAGGTGCCTTCGGTCAGCTTGAGGACGTACTTTGTCGGCCTGAGGTGCCTTCGGTCAGCTTGAGGACGTCCTTTTTCGGCCTGAGGGCCTTCGGTCAGCTTGAAGAGGCCCTCATTCGGCCTGTATGGGTCCCTAGTGTGCCTGTGGGGCTCTTCTGTCGGCCTTGGGGGACTCTCGGTCGACTTGAGGGGGCGATTGGTCGGCTCGAGTGGCTCTTGCCAGGCCTGAGCGGGCCCCAGGTATAAGAGGGCCATTGTCTAGGCCGGAAAGATCCCGGCGGTTTGAGAGGGGCCTCAGTTGGTTTGAGACGGTATTTGCCAGGCCTTGGAGCCTTACGTTCCTTGTCGTTCTGAAATGACCTTTGTCAGGCCTGAGGGGCCCTATGCCTGTCTGAGAGGTCCGTTTGCCAGTCAAAAAGGACCTCAATCGTCCAAGGGGGAGGGGGCACTTTTCCTGCCTAAGAGAGCCCTAAGTCCATAAGAGAGGACCCTCCGCTTCTTTGAGAGGATTATCGGTCGACCAGAGATGACCAACGTCCGGTCTGAGAGGGCCTTACGCTTGTCTAAGAGCGCCATTGTCAGACCTAAGAGACAACCTGTGCCAGTCTGAGAGAGCTCTCGGCTCTCGGTCATTCTGGAGAGCCCTTAGCCAAGCTGAGAGAGCCATTGGTCGGTCGGAAGCAGTCTTGCAGACTCGGAGTCAGAATATGAGTTTAGTGGAGTCTGTATTTTTTGCTGGACTTGGTGTCAGTTAAATTATACCGACTCCGGCTGTCATGTGAATATTATGTATGGATGTGTTTTTTAGACGCATTTTTAATTGGCCACCGATGGCGATAATTTATCATTTTACGGATTATAAATTGTGTTGCTGTCCTTTAAAAAAAATATGTGGGAAAGATAAATTTCAGTTAACTAGTAATTTGTCAATTTTATGGTCTGAAAGATAGAAATTGGGAAAAATTTGGTATTTTGTCCTGTATGAAACGGACAAAACGGCTCCATAATTGTAATAATTGTAAAAGTTAAATAATAAGTATATTATGTATCGAGTCGCGTCCGGTCAGCCGTGGCGGACGGACGTGCGTGCGGGCGCTCCGCGTGAGTAGCTCAGCGAGAGCAGTGAGCGGGACAGAGTGGGCGAGTACTCAGTGCAGTGGTGGTCATAGAAGACTCGGCATGACAAAACAACGGAAAAGACGTCACGAGTCGGGAACACCAGAGAAGGAGGATGGAGCGACGGAGGAACTGAAGGCATTCATTGAGGAGAAAACCGGTGAGGCTGTAAAGGAGATTAAGAAAGCACTCGATCAAAGAATAGCTGGCATAGAAGACTCTCTTAACTTTGCGTATGAAACCATTACAGTAACAACGCAAAAAGTAACCGCGCTGGAAAAGGAACTGAAGGAAATTCACGAGGGCTGGCGAAGCATGAAAGATAGAGTCGCACAGCTTGAGCAGGAGAGGGAGGATGCTGAGAAGCTGAGGAGGAGGCCACATCTGATATTTGCAGGGCGAGACCTGCATATCCCAGAAAGCGATGACAGACTTGTAGTGGCGGTGGTAGCTGTGATTGATAGACTGCTCGAGCTAGAAGTTGCTCCGGGACAAATAGTCTATGTAAAGCGTCTGCCTAGAAATCGCTTACTAGTCAAATTTGCAGGGGACGAAAGAGGCTCGCTGAGAGATCAAGTGTACAGATCCAAGCACAAGCTGAGGGGTCACAAAATCTTCATCAATGAAAACTTGACTCCGATCAGGCAAGATGTTCTGAATCTGCTCCTCCACGAGCGCAGAGAGGGGAGGTTGTCAACCGTGCTGACGAGAGGAGGAGAGGTGCTCTTCGCTGTGAGCAGAGAAGATCGGCTCACGAGAGTCAGGAATAGGGAGGAGGCGGGATATCTGCTGCGATGGAGTGCAACTCATGTCGCAGTAGAGACTCCCTGTTCGGCGGTACCTGGAGTCGCCCCTGCGCCTGACCAGCCGAGGTCGCGTGACCCCGGGCGGACAGCGATCGCGCCGGCAGACGCTGGCCCGCTGGTCTGCGGCGGGAGCACGGACGCCGGGGCGAGCCCAGCGCCGGCGCCCGGCGGGATAAGGAGCGGAGACCGGAGACCGGCCGGCGCTCGGCCGGCACGTCACCCGGGCTCCTAGGCTGGATCCGCCTCTGCCCGGGCGGCCTGGCTCGGGCCCGCGGGCGGGTTGGCGAAGTGGTGGCGTGACGGGGGAGTCTCGGCCGGGATTCATGGAGACCTCTGCAGCGGGGTTGAGTGCTGAGAGGCCCGGATCAGATCGGTGCGCCGGTCCGTCCGACCTGGGGCCGCCGCTGACTGGTCGGACTGACGCCGGCGGACGAGAGGACTGGAGGAGGAGCGCCAACGCGGACGCAGGAGGGAGGAGGCGACAGGAGACGGCGACGGCGACGGCGACGAGTGGCCCATCGGAGCCGGACGGGGTGACATCTCGCTCGATGCACCTGGACTCGCCTCTAGCCGAGGTACGGCGCAAGGGGCGAGAACTGACAGCCGGCGTGGGGGGAAGTGGGGCGGGGAAGGGGACGGGAACTGGTGGATCTCCCGGTCGGGGTAGAGTGGGGAGGCGGACCTCCAGCCTTCCGCCAGGACAGAGGAGCGGTGGTGGAGCGCACGCCGACCTGGGTAAAGCGCGACATCTATCGCCGGCCGAGGGAAGGGGGGATGAAGAGGGCGCTGAACTGAGATCCCAACCAACTGTATTTGCGATCCAGTCCGGGGGATTAGGAGAAGGGGCCAGAATCCAGGAAAGAGTGTCTGGGAAAAGTAGAACAGGTGATATCAGAACGTACTGGAAATGACTTGTTTTTGTCCCGTAATAAGATTGAAGAGGTGGGGCAGAGTGAGGATGCGTACTTGTATAAGTATAAGATGTCACGTGCGTACCTTGCGTGGATAGCGATACAATTGTCATCAGTAAAAATAGAAAAAAGTATAAAAGCATGACACATAAAAACAAAATGCGAGAAATTCACAGGCGTCGTGTTACAGATCATTACGGAGATTTGCATTGTCTTCTTTGTCGTGTTATGTGTGTGTTAAATTTGGTTTATTTTGAGTCGTTGAAGTGCATGGAGATGGAATGTATGAGCCTCTCGTGCGTAGGAGAGAGTCTGCGATGTGAGTGCTGGTGGCCGGGTTGGGCGTTCACATCAAGCGTTGATCAGTTTTTTTTTTTTTTTTTTTTTTTTTTTTTGCCATTGTTTTCCAAGAATGGGAGTAAATATTAGATTGAGTCATTGATTAAATCTAAAATATGAGTGATATTAAATTTGTATCTTTTAATTGCAGAGGGTTAGGAGATTTCAGGAAAAGGAAGGATGTGTTTGCCTACTTACGAAATCAGAATTTCAATATTTGCTTCCTTCAAGATATCCATTGCAGGAAAATAGGAGTTCCCTATTTCAGAAACGCATGGGGAACGGATGTTCTAATAGCGCCGTATGCGAATAATGCGAGGGGCGTGGCAATATTGACTAAAAATATAGAAGTCTGCTTCAGCGATACAAGTTTAGATGAGAATGGTAACTTCATCATTACTAAGGCCAGAATACAGGATACGACAGATTTGTGTCTGGTAAATATATATGGTCCTAATTCAGATGACCCTAGTTTCTACAACAATTTGTCTGAGAAAATAAGTAGGATGATAGGTGAAGTAGATATGCCATGTATAATTGGAGGTGATTTTAATTTAACTCTAAATCAAAGGATGGACAATTTCAACTACAGGCGAGAAAACAACATCAAAGCAAAAGAGGCTGTGAAAAACGTGATGTCTGAAAATGGACTGATAGACATATATAGAGAAAGGAACCCAGAAGTCAGGAGATATACCTGGAGGGTAGGGAGTCCAGTGGTTAAACAGGCTAGGCTGGATATGTTTCTCATTAGCGGCAGTTTGGAGGGCTATGTCGAAACAACTGAAATTCAGCCAGGCTACAGGTCAGACCACTCCATGATAACGTTGCGATTAGACATCACGAAACAGCCGAGAGGGAGGGGGCTGTTCAAATTCAATGCCTCTTTATTGAACGATCCAAATTATATAAACTTAGTAAAAAAGACCACAAAAACTACGGTATGCGAATATGCATTACCTATTTATAGGGATGATTATGTTAAAGAAAACCTTACTTGTGTAGAGTTCACTATAAGCTCATCTCTTTTCTTTGAGGTATTGATGTTAACACTAAGGAGAGAGACTGTTTCCTTCGGTATTCAAAAGACAAAAGAGGAGAGGAATGAAGAAAGGCAATTAGAGGACATTATATGCGAGCTGGAAAAGAAAATTGATGAGATAGGTAGCCGTGAAATAAGTGATCAGCTACAGGGTAAGAAGAAAGAATTAGAGCATCTTAGAGAAAAGAGATTAAGGGGAAGCATAGTTAGGTCCAGGGCAATATGGAGGGAGAACTCAGAGAAGCCGTCTAAATATTTTTTGACGCTGGAAAAGAGAAGGTACGAAAGTAAGATAATTCCATGTATTAAGACATCAGAAGGTATCAAAAGAAATCAGACAGATATTCTGAAAACATTTGAAGATTTCTTTCAAAGAAGGTTTCGTCAGCAAAATCATAATATAATAGAAGAAGAATGCGATATCTACTTGTCGGAAATAGAATTAACAGGGGTAAATGACTCGGACAGGTATAAGTTAGAGGAGCCAGTAACTCTATCAGAATTAGGGTCGACCCTTTTCAAAATGAAAAACGGGACATCCCCAGGTAGCAATGGTTTTTCCGTCGATTTTTATAAATTTTTCTGGTCAGATCTAAAGGAGTTCATTCATGCTATGTGTAATGAAAGTTTTTCAAAAGGTGCACTTCCACAGACATTAAGAGAGGGAATAATTGTACTATTACCGAAACCAAATAAACCAAGAGATTTATTAAAATCATATAGACCTATAACCCTTCTCAACGTTTGCTACAAAATAATTTCGGGTGCTATTGCGAACAGATTGAAGGTGGTTCTACAAAAAATAATAGATGTTTGCCAGTCTGCTTATCTGAAGGGGAGATTCATTGGAGATAATATTAGGATGATATATGATATAATACAGCTCATGAAACAGGAGCAGACAAGTGGAATTTTGTTGAGCTTGGACATTGAAGCAGCATTTGATTCAGTAAGCTGGTCTTTTATTAGAAAGGTGCTTGAAGTAAGAAATTTTCCGCCCAATATCATAAGATGGTTTGACACATTATACATTGGTTCGTCTGCTAGGGTTTTGTATAACGGACATTTGTCAGGGATGATAAAATTGGCTAGATCATGTAGACAGGGGGATGCGTTGAGTTGTTATTTATTTATACTAGTCATGGATGTTTTCGCAAAAAGGATCAGTTGTAATGTAGACATTAAGGGAATAAAAATGGCAAATCAAGAACAAAAAATATTAATGTATGCCGATGATACAGTTTGCCTGATAGAGCCGAACGAAAGGTGTTTCATGAAACTTTTCCAGGAACTTGGATGGTTTGCAAAGTTTTCTGGATTGAGTCCAAACTTAGATAAAACACAAGCAATGTGGATTGGAGCATCATACAGAGATGCCGACATATTTCAGAGAAATGTCAACCTACAGTGGTGTGAAGCACTGAAAATATTAGGCATAACCTTTCAAAATAGTTTAAGCGGTATAACAGAGATATACAGGGAGAAAGTTAACGAAATCAAACGTGAAATAGCCAAATGGATGCTAAGAAACATATCATTACTGGGAAAAGTAACGATAATCAAATCATTACTAGTTTCAAAGATAAGCTATCTTTTTATGGCAATTCCAAATCCATCCCAAGCAATTATCAAAGATTTGACAACAGCATTATTCAAATTTATTTGGCACGGTAAAGGAGAAAAGATAAAGCGTAACACACTTATAAAAGATCCACTAAAGGGCGGAGTGGGTATGTTGGATTTGACATCCTATATGAGAGCCTTGAAAATTACATGGATTAGGAGATATATCACCAAACGTGGGGTATGGAAGGCTATAGCAAGCGAAATAATAGGCAAAAATGTAGAGTTTTGGCGGATGGGTCACACCGCGCTGCGAAAGAAGCTACCCCACATTAAAAATATATTCTGGAGAGAAGTTTTTTCCGCCCTAGCTGATTTCAAAGAAGTATATGAACTAGATACACACCAAATAAGTGCAAGTCCAATATTTTTTTTCAGATGTTACTAAATTTAAAAGTACCTGGGTTAAGGAATGGTACGAGAAAGGTATCAGAACGTTAAACGATATTTTAAAACCAGATGGATCTTTAATGGAATATGAAGAATTGAAACAGATATATAATATCCATGCCACATTCCTAGATTATAGGTCTTTACTAAGAAGCCTACCTCTTGAGTGGAGGCAATCTGCAGAAAGACGGAAACTAGATGAGCCGATTATGGACCCAGTTATCACTTTCATTGTGTCAACAAACACAGGAACATCCCATCTAAGTAAGATATTAGTAGAACCCAAAACAAAGCAGCTAGATAACATATGGGAGGGGGCGTGGGAGAGTAGACTTCAGGAAGTAAATTGGAAAAATATATATGCATGCTTAAGAGATACTCCAGTGCAGTATAGGGCCATTAGGTATAAAATAATAACCCGCATAGTAGGAACAAATAGTTTACTTGAGAGAATTAAAATTAAAACCACAGATGCCTGCGATTATTGCATGCAGCGTGAAAACATAGAACATAAATTTTGGAACTGCCGAAGAGTAAAAAGCTTTTGGAATGAAATAAAAGCGTGGCTTGTTGGACAACAGTTAAGCAGATTAGCAGACAAAGTTACCATCAATGAAATAATATTAGGAGGTGAGGACAGCCTGATCATCAATCATGTAGTTAGTGCAGGTGTGAACATGATTTATTCAAAAAAGCAACTTTCAGTAGCAGTGTTATTATCCATACTTCGGGCAGATTTAAGCAGTGAGAAGTATTGTGCAAAATTAAATGACAAGGCGGAAGAATTTGACAAAAAATGGAAGATGCTCAACTTTTTAAGGGAAGACTGATCAACGTTAGTGGAACCTGGCGACTGACATCGACCACCGCATTGGTGGCTTGATCCGCATGAGCGGAAAGGGTCCCCGCCACCCCGACGCCGGGACTTGACAGACCCGGACCGGACCCGGTAGGTGGACAGCCGCCTTCGGGAAACCGGTCGGCCGGCCGGGGACCCGGGTCGCCGGCCTCTAGGTCGGCGCCTCGGGCCCCGGGCCCGCTGCGTCGGGGAGCCGCTTCGCAAGAATAGACCGCTTGTTAAAGCGAAGCGGCGCTGGCGGGGACCCTAGCGGCCCCCGCCCATAACCCAACCGGGCTAACCCGAGACCGGTCCTCGCAATTTTGTGGGGCCGGTCGGCCGGCCGGGCGTGCGATGCGCCAGTCTTAACGGGCTGACGGGTCGCACGCCCGGTCGGCGGCATGGGGCACTGCCTCGCTAAGCACGAGGCAGTGCGGGCGGGGGCTGCGGCCCGTCTGGAGCGCCGGGGAGGTATCCCCTAGCTCTCCCCGGCCGGGGCGGTAACCCCGAGACCTCCCCGGAGCCGGGACGGTTTTGCCGATGCTACTGGCGCCGTCCCGGCTTGGCCAGACGGGCCACACAAAAGTATCAAATAGATACGGAGACAAGTGTTTGTAGTGTAATGTGTATCGTCTGATGTGTTAATAAATGTATAAAATGTGAAAAAAAAGTATATTATGTATCAATTATACTTTATATATTATATATATATATATATATATATATATATATATATATATATATATATATATATATATATATATATATATATATATATATATATATATATATATATATATATATATATATATATATATATATATATATATATATATATATATATATATATATATATATATATATATATATATATATATATATATATATATATATATATATATATATATATATATATATATATATATATATATATATATATATATATATATATATATATATATATATATATATATATATATATATATATATATATATATATATAGTATTGGACATTTAGTTTCAATGTGAGCATTCGGCCGTTGCCCCCCCCCCCTCCCTCCCCCTCCCCACCCCAAACCGATTTAATAAAGTTCCACCTCCTGGTTGTCATGCAAAACTCGAATTTTCAGAGGGCAATATCTCCCATCTAAATCATGCGAGTCATATAAACCATCATCATATATATCATCAGAATCGTCAGGAACAATATATTGATGTGCTACAAATCATTTATCAAAACTACGAAAATTTTGGAATTTTTAAATGTGATATTAGACTTCAGATCACGTGATTTTATAATGTGACTATTTAAAATTCGGATTTTTTTCTTGCCAGAATCGACTTCGATACCTTTGCCTTCGATGGTAAGAAAATTGGACATATTTTTTTCCTCTAAATAATATATTTATATTGTTTTTGTTGAAAAAAATCATGGAAACCAGCACGTCTTTGGTAATAACTTTGCACACAATTGTGCTAGAGAGCTTAACTCAAAGGCATTATATGTGTCTCGTTGAGCTGCATTCAATGATACATGGCATGACCCAGCAGGTCACTCCGTGATCTGAGGTTGATTTCCCAAATGACAGCTGGCTTGATTATACAATAGATAATTCGCTGGAATTTTTGCTTTATTTGGCAAAGTTGAACATTTTTTATCTCTGGAAAACACTTAGCTATTTTTATAACATTCTCGGTCTGGAAATAGAGATGATAAAATTTGATGTCTTGAGGACCCACAGACGCCTCTATCGGCGAAATATTGAATTATGTCATCACGTGATCTTGATCACTGAGCGGAATAGGTTGTCACGTGATTCAAAGGGCCTACACCCCCCTATTCCACCTAAGACAAATCACGAATTTTAACTGAGAACATAACGAAATCACGCGACCTGATCTGAGGTCACATGCCAAAATCTCGACACTTTTCCATTCGATTTCTTAAAAAAGTTACATTAAATTAATTTGTGGTTAATGGCTATTCTGATGATACATATGTTTATACACAGATAACAGAAGACCTGGATTTGACATGAAAAAAGAGAAAAAAAGAAGGATTTTACACGAAATCCCCGCTCAACGACTCTTTCGCGCTGACGACCTGACGCCACCCCCCCCCCCCCCCCCCCGGTCAACGACTCTGCGCTGACGACCCGACGCCTCCCCCCCCCCACCCAGTCAACAACTTTTCGCTGACGAAACGGAGCAAAATATTTGCCCCCTCCCAAGCTCGAAACCTCGATCCGCCACTGCGTATACACCTGTGTGAAAGCCACCGAGTTGGCCAGAAACAACGTAAATTTTTAACAACGCGCCTTGGGCCTAAGATTGATCACTCATACTATGTTTGCACAGATGCTCTTTGCACGAATTATTTTTGGTGATTTCGATTTTACTCCCACAATCAAACGCTTTCAGCCATTTAGAAACACAACCCTGCGCTCGGACGTACAAAATACCCCCCCCCCCCCCCCATGGGCGTAACCACCACTGGGTACACTGTGCCCAGTAAAATTCCAAAGCCCAAATTTTACTGGATTTGTATTTGTATTTGACAATTAAAACACTCTCCAATGTTACAATGGCTATCCCGAGTGTCGTGTCATGATTAGTAAGTGAAGACATGTTAAAAACGACACTCAGCACATTGCACACAATAAGATCCGAGCAAATAAATTAGAGACAAATCCCCACACTCACACACATGCACACGTACGCACACGCAACACACAGCATACACAACAAGCATATCGCACACACAACTCACAAGCATACATAAGTCTGTCACTCGCTGAGATATACACATTCGAAGAGACAAACTAACTCACATCATACTACTAAACGGTCATGTACTGTTCAATTTGTACTGGTTACTGTACCCAATACAAATTGAAGAATCCAACTTGCATTTATTTAGTTTCAAATGTGCCGAGAAGTCAATAGGGATACGAAGGTGAAAACAGAAGTTTTTCTTCAAATATAACAACTAATATGAAGGAAACCTGTAAATTTAGTAAGAACCAAACGTAGATGCGCTCACTTTGCATTGATATAGAATATGCTGGATTGAAAAATTTAAAGACGGTTATTGATTAAGATAGAAAAACAGGCTATGTACAAATAACTGCATAACCTTCTGTGCGGTAGGCTGTTATTGTGTACCTTATACCTGGGACTACCTACATAACATCACTCATTAGGCCAATCTTTACATCTCATATAGACTATTGATTTTGGATGGCCTCAAACTGTGTGGGTACCAATGTGTTTAGGCAAGGTGCCTCTCCGGGCCGAAGGCGCCCTCTGGGCCATTGAGTCATTCCACGAGCATTCATTCGAGCGTCATTCCATTGCCCCTCCCTTTGGCGCCGATGGTGCCCTTACCGAGCAATAGGAGCCCATTGGCGTAGCCACCTCTACGTGCGGTACGGAATGTCCGTACCATTTTTGGCCGGCGCTGAAGGCGCCCCAACATTGTATGGAAAATATGCCTTGCACTCTGTCTATTGTAATTTTGTGCCCTTATATCCGTAACAATCCACACACATTGAAATCAAAGGTAACCAAATTAGCAGTTAACTTTTGCACCCAACGGCGGCCTAGTTTGGCCAGGTCGTTAGCGCAGAGTTGTTGCTTTTTGAGAGATAAAAAATCATTTATTTTCAACATTAGGAGTTTTGTTTTGTTTTGTCTCTAGCTGTATATAACGCTATTATTTACCTTATCATGAAAAATAATAATTCCCCCACAAACAACAAACATTGCAAAACTGGTAATTAAATTGGAAGTTCACTTATGCTCCCAACGGCAACCTATTTAGTGTCGGCGATTTGTTTCATTAACCAATCAGGGACGTTGCCACACTTCTTGGCGCACTTACTTCATTTATGACCGTATGACTTGTTTACAAATCAACATTCAAACCAGAGATAGTGATGTATCATACTGTTCGTCACCATATGTAAGAACATTATTTTTTAAATCCCCAAATTTACTTTTTGAGATATACAAAGTTGTTCTTTCACTTTTAAATTGAGGCACGATAAATTTGATACATTGATACATGTGTATACATGTGTCACATAAAAATGCAGATAGATAAATCAAAAGGTGAACATTTCCCTAGAAGATGCAATTTGCGCCCCCCCCCTCCCCCCTCCTCCACAGTACATGCGCCCTTTGGCATTGGGCCATGATCATTTCTAGAACTAAATCGTGCCCTAGGGACAGGAAAGGCGCCCTGAAAGTCAGACATTAGGCGGCTATAGAGGCAAATGCCACCCCATGGAGCGGAATCGGTGCCCTCTAAACCAGACAATAGGCGCCCGTACTAGCAAATACCGTGTGATGTCGCCCCCAACGCCAATTTGTCAGTACCATTTTTTGACGTGGCGCCCCTGTAGGCGCCCCTGATGCCGCTGGAGCCGGGGCGCCCCGTTATGGGCACAACTACAACATAAGGCTTTCATGCAGGCTGTGCCATCGGCATTAGGGAGACGCGACAGCCCATCAGCTCCCAATGATGCAGCTGTATAATATATAGTTAAAATTAATCAAAGTTAAATAGAAAACGTAAAAAACCTCAGCACTAGAAATTGAAGTGGCTTAAATTCGTGTAGTTTTTTTTTTTTGGGGGGGGGGTATCTTTAGGAGAGGACTAAGCGTGTATGGTCAGCCAGTGGACCAAGTGACTTTGAGCTCGTGGTTACGCCCCTGCACACCCCTGAATCCGCTGACTAATCACCCGTTCCGAGAAGGAGGCCCATCCTGTTCGTTTCGATAACAGGTCACACCGCATCTGCCGGATTAACATCTGGGACACGTTGTCACGACACGGTGACTCACTTTGTGTTTGTAGACAGAGCACATCCGGAGCATGGGATACAGTTAACAGCGCCTCTCGTGCACTGAGTAACAATGCTCTTTCCGGTCTGCACCGTTTGTTGCGACAGAGCAACCAGCGGTGTCGATTTTTCAAAACGGTTGGGGGGGGGGGGGGGGGGGGTTGAACACACTGGCGGATCCAGCCTCTCTACGTGGGGAGGGCATCTTTTTGTGGCTAAAGGGTAACCCATTTTTTGTCCTCTGCGAATTTGGGTCGGTTACCTTATTTTGATATCCGAGCTTAAGAAATTCGCTTTTCAAATTAACAAAAAAATATTTTGTTTTTTTTCCCCAAAAAACAAAATCAGTTGGTTTTCTTTTTTTTGGGGGGGGGGGGGAAAAACACAAACTTTCGCGGATCCGAGATAGCCGTTTTCAAGAAGATGTTATTTAATTTCTTTTAACGTTTTTTTTTTGTTGCAATTTGCTTCAAAATTCTATTTCTTACGATTGTTTAAACATTTATCATTTTCCACCAAAAATGGTATGACATGACGTCAACATCATTATGTCCAAAAATACTACCTCAATTTCATTGGAATTTGGTGAGAAGACGTATAATTGATGCAGCATAAGGTACTGAAAGTTTGACGTTGATATCTATAATAGTTTTCAAGTTATTGAGAAAATCCGGGAGGGGCAGATTCTGCCCCCCCCCCCCCCCCCTTGCGGGGCGTGGGTTAAGTGTCACCGGGGCTGCTTGAATTGCATCAGGTGCGCTGTGCTGTCTATCATTGAAAGCAAGGGATACATACAAACTTCAAATTCAATCTCGAGAGAAAAAACTTCCGTTTTTATGAAGTTTTCTCCTAAGATCATTGTTTTTCACTTTCAGTGCAGGGAACTCGCGGGGGCATACTTGTATTGAATGCCCCTCCCAGATTCCTGTGTGTGTGTGTGGGGGGGGGGGGGCATTTGCCCCCGATGCGTTCCCCCTCTATACGCGAGTGCCAGAAATTACCGCCAAGGAGAGCCTCTGGCAGACACTTAATGGAATTCATTTTCCCATTTTCCAAATTTGTATAAGCAATTGCGAAAGTTGTGTCATGCCGCGAAGCGGCGCGAAATTTTCCGTTTTTTACTGTGGATAGCAGGATTTTGACTGCTGCAAAGACAATTTGTACGACTTTACGATAAATTGGGAACGCGCGCGGGGGGAGGGGGGCATATACTTGTATTGAATGCCCCCCACCCAGATTCCTGTGGGGGGGGGGGGGGGGGGGGGCATTTGCCCCTGATGCCCCCTCCCCTGGATCCGCCAGTGGCTGAGCAGGGACGGATCCAAGGGGAGCCTATCAGCGCCATGGCTTTACCGAAACCACCAAAATCGGCTGAAAATTCACACATTTTAAAGAAATTCTTGGCAACTTGTACAAGGGACAGTATTTGTAAACAATTCATAATACAAAAACAGACGAAATCTCAGGAGTTTTGGAATTCTGTCGGACGGCCCCTCAAACCAACGTTTTGGGCCGGTCTGCGTCCGCCAGAAGGTCCGAGCCCTTACATGGAACCCTTACTTAGTTAAACGGCAAAGTTAACCTGCCATTGACTGGGGGGGGGGGGGGGGGAGGGGGCGCAAATATCTCCCCCTGACGAATTTTCGCAATAGCTCAAAAACCAATAGCGATATCAACGTGAAACTTTGGGTACCTTCTTCTACACCAATTTTACGTCTTCTGTGCATAAATGAAGCAATTTTGTCAAGAAAAAATTGACATATAACGAATTTAGTGACGTCACTACACACGAGTTTGGCGAATACAAAAATCAGCTAAACTTTAAAGGAAATAGTTCACCTTCAACATGGGGTTTTTAACTGAAATAACAGTTTTGTAGCCCGTGTTGAGAAATCCTTATCTGCAACTGTTCTTGTCTGAAAAGACTTCCAGCCGAAGATATTTGACTTTTTGGCGAAGAAATGCGGCGCATATATGATATACCGTACCATCTGAAAGTTCCAGCACTGTATTGAGCATGCGCAGACCAATAACGCACACCATAAACTTAATAATTTTCGACCTTCTGTCCTGAATTGTCGCGATGTAGGACCATTTTTGAAAAGAAAAAAAGAAACTGTATTACAAAATATAATAAAATCCTGTTCTGATACATTTTCCGAAGGTGAACTATTTCCTTTAAGAGATCATACAAAGAAGTCTATATTTTGAGCAAAATGCAATAAAAACGTCAGATAATAGTAAATGGCAAGAGCTACAAAATAGATTCTCGGATTTGTGAAAACTCTGGTTTTTGACCCCTAAAAAACATTTAAAATAAATCAATTGAAACAGCTATTTCTTCGGAAAAATGCCCTAAAAATCAAACATTGCAAATATGTTAAACATTAACCGGATTTCGCATCTTTATATATAAAGAGGTGATTTAAAACAAACTTTTTTAGTAGAAGCTGCGTAGCCTTCCTTTTGAAATAGGAAACGGGTCAATTTGTTGCTCATTTCAGGCGGTTTGGGAGGCTTGGCCGCTTTGCCCCTCTGGCCTCTTAGATCCGCCAGCGGCCAAAAACATTGGGGGGGGGGGGCAGGGTACCATTGGGGGGGGAGAACTCAACATTGGGGGGGGGGGGGGCGAGGGCCACCCCAAAATCATATAAATCGACACCTATGAGAGCAACCTTAACACAATATGAAGTGCTGTGGCTTTTGAATGTTGCTGTCGATAATTTTTTTAGTTTAGTTTAGTTTATTTCAATCATCATCAACGGGCCAATCAAACCCACTTATAGATGAAGTCACAAACATAGCAAAACACACGTTAAAACACAAACATACCAACCTAAAAGACACAATACAACATGTGATATAAAATGCGATGTAAGACAAAGACATGAGATATTAAGTGGGTACATGACTAGACTGAACACAAACATACCCACGACCTACCTAAAAGACATGACCTATGAGATATAAAACACTATGATTACACTGACTAGAGTATTGTAGTGGAGTATACGATGACATGTTTTCTAAAATTACCAATCCCTGTATGCCAGATATCTACGGTCCTTGTAGAGTTTAGGAACGTGTTGCAATGACGAGGGATTCTGACAAACATACTGGACTTGACCGTGTTCACTCTGGCATGCGGAACGTGGAACAACAATCTGCTACGGAATACACGGGGAGCAGCTGCCAACGGGAATGACTGCAAGGAAAGACGAGTCAATTTTGTTGTTGTGAATGTTTCTCAGGAGCATGATGTCGTATTGTAATCTTCTTGCAGCGAGAGATGCTAGTCCGAAATGGCGTAGAAGACTATCATAATCCAAAGCGACATCTGCAACACGACAGCGAGCGCAGAGCCAAGTCAGGAACTTATGCTGAACTTTTTCAGTTCTTTTCAAGTGCGTGTTGGCAGCTCCTCCCCATACAACACAGCCATACTCTAGTATTGATCGAACATTTGCGCAGTATGTCGATATGATTGACTTGGGATTGACATCGTACAATGAGCGACCATTTTTTCCGGTTTGAAACGATCTCATCAAAAGACCGAGAGCCCTGTTGGCTTTCTTCAGCACAGCGTCTACATGGGCACCAAATGTCAACTTTCCGTCTAACATCACTCCCAGGTCTCGCATTTCGTGCACTCTTTGTATCACCTCACTTCCCATCGTGTAAACGCCTGTGATGGGTTTCGTTCGCAGAGTTAGTGAGAAGATTTTACATTTCGCTGGGTTCAGTTTTAAAGGAAATAGTTCACCTTCAACATGGGTTTTGAACAGAAATAGCAGTTTTGTAGCCCGTGTTGAAAAATCCTTATCTGGAACTTTTCTTGGCTGAAAAGACTCTCCAGCCGAAGATATTTGACTTGTTGGCGAAGGAATACGGCGCATATATGATGTACCGTACCGACTGAAAGTGCCAGCACTGTCATGGAGCATGCGCAGACCAATAACGCACACCATAAAATCAATAATTTACAACCTTCTGTCCTGAATTGGCGCGATGTAGGACCATTAAAAAAACTGTATTAAAAAATATAATAAAATCGTGTTCTGAAAAATTTCCGAAGGTGAAATATTTCCTTTAAAGGAAATAGTTCACCTTCAACATGGGATTTTGAACTGAAATAGCAGTTTTGTAGCCCGTGTTGAGAAATCCTTATCTGCAACGTTTCTTGGCTGAAAAGACTCTCTAGCCGAAGATATTGGACTTTTTGGCGAAGGAATGCGGCGCATATATGATATACCGTACCGTCTGAGAGTGCCAGCACTGGTCTGAGCATGCGCAGACCAATAACGCACACCATAACATTAATAATTTACGACCTTCTGTCCTGAATTGGCGCGATGTAGGACCATTTTTGAAAATAAAAAAGAAACTGTATTACAAAATATAATAAAATCGTGTTCTGAAAAATTTCCGAAGGTGAACTATTTCCTTTAACTGCCACGCTGCCGACCACACTGAGAGAAAAAATGACTCTGCTCTCCAAAAAGTAATGCAGATCTCACCCTAAAATCACCTTACTATGCTGGGCATATATATCCCTTCGTATCTTCCCAGAACTCTCCCGAAACAAGAAATAAGCGTTCTCAAACGACTTCTTAAGAGTTCTCCTAGCGTCAATTGTGAAGCAAGAGTATTTTTAGAGTTCTGTGGTAGCATCATGACAATTGGCTAGAGTTTTGTCAGAATCAAGATTCAGATCCCCTTACGATTCTTCGCCAGCGTTGATAGAACTGCTGTTAGACTCTTCATTACCTCGAAGATTCACAGAAAACTCCGACTTGACCCACGCGTCTGAGTTTTAGCAGTGTTTTAGCGGTATCAGGCGACTGCATCGCCCGCCATGTTGATATCAGCACTCTTTGGCAGAGTGCGACGGAAGCGGACGCAAGCAAGGCGCTCTAGGAGAAGTTCGTGCTACGCATGGGAACCCAAGGTATAGTTGTGTTTATTTTGAGTAGTCGCATTCGAGGTGTTTATTATATAGATATTGTGCATTTATGATTTTATGATTGCAAGAAGTGAACTTTTAGGTCTTGGCATTGCATTCTTTGTGAAACTAAGATTACAGATGTAATGGAAAGGTTATAGGTAATCTTTACTCAAGGTAGGTGCCTAGGTACCTGTCAGGTGTGAGTACTTTGTTGGCCCCAAATTATAGATGCTTCTGCAAACCTAGGATAAAATAATTAAAAGTTTTTTGGGTATTCTTTGTAGTGTAGGACCTCGCATGCATTGGGCTACCAAAGGTAAAGATTACCTACCCCAAAAAATAAGTGAAGGCTATGTCCACCACCACCAGTCACTAAAATGCTGTAGAAAATATGTAGGTATCTACTGCCCAGGCGGAAAGGTGCAGGGCAAGAAACGCAGTTTTCTATAGCTTTCCTCCAACACTTGTTTATGATTCGGCTGACGCATCAAGGTCAAGATATTAGAAATAGAGCTGTTTACCCATGACGTCACTAGTTGGAAGTGGCTCCAACAGCTGACTGCGCTAATACTAGGTAGTATGACACAATCTGCACAGAAGATGCACTGCTGACGCGGCCGGTGGTCCTGACGTCGGAGACGACAGCGGAAGGGTCGGTCATGGTTGAAGGCGTACAGGTGGCCGCCTGTGGGGATCTGAATAGCACGCTTCTTCTGTGAGTACTTGCGCACTATATCTTTAACCATAAAACTAAGAAAAGCACCAAAAACACCAACTGGATACTCAGACGCTACGTGCTAGACCTCGAGGCAGAAGTGGAGCCGGATGATGTGGTGAAGCAGGAGATCGAAGCTCTGTTGTAGTTTGCAGAACTCTGCTCTGCTGTGTCGGGTTGTTCAATAATAACACATTGAACACATTTGATCAAGTTTTTTTTGGGGGAGGGCCTTTTTACATCGCCCAGTGAGAAATAATAAGGGATTCTGGAAGAGTCATAGGTAGTAAATTAAAGAGTCATTGAAGAGTCAAGAAAGAATATAGTATGCGTTCTGGAAGAGTACTAGAATAGTTTTATACATCGAAAGAGTTTTCGTGGCATCATGGAAGAGTTTTCGTGGAATCATGGAAGAGTTTTGGATGGACCATTCTGAGAGTCATGGGAGGGTATTGGAAGAGTTTTGCAATAGGACATTTTAGACAACTCTTCTTTGTTCCGTAGAAGTCATTTTTTCTCTCAGTGCACTGGCAGAGCCCATCTATGACATTCGACCGTTTTCTAACGTGGGACTCCCACGTGTCAAAATTATCGCAGAAGTGCTTCGGGATCCTCACCGGTATCTCCCACATTCGTCACTACCTCCCGTCCGGCACACTCCCTATCCTTGTGTCAGCTCTCGTCCTCTCCCAAGTCCGCTACTGCCTCTCCGTGTACGGTAACGGGTCTGCCAAGAACCTCGCAATCATCAACAAAATACTGAATTTCGCAGCCCGTGTGGTCTCTGGCAAGAAGAAATTCGACCATATCTCCGCCGTCCGTGCCAGCCTTGGCTGGCTCAATCACTCCGCTATGGTCCAACACCACACTCTGAGCATGCTCCACAGAGTCCGGCGTACCGGGGAGCCCGAGTCGCTTGCCGCGCAGTTTTGTACAAATGCCGAGCGCGATGACCATAGCCGTAGTACCCGACAGGACCACCTGCTCAGTCGCCCCCGCATACGTGGCTCGGCCGCGGGGAAGAGACAGTTTGTATACCGCGCGGCTGCCGAGTACAACACCCTGCCGCGAGAGTTTGTGACTATGTCCGCCTCCCTCTTCTTGTATAAGCTGCGACAGCGCTTGTCAGAAGTGACGTGATCGGAGTGACGGCCTCAGACTCTGTCTGAGGCATTAGTCTCTTGAATCTTGATTGCCGCTGTTTTATCGTGTGTATGAAGTGTGCCTGTATTTTACCCATCACTGTATGTCTTCGTGCGATTGACTCGGGCTTAAGAATAGCCCTATGACCTCGGTCATGTGTCAGGGATAAGCCCACGAAGTAAATACATACATACAATACATCTATATCAGCCTGCAGGCCGCGAACATCACTAAAACTGTCAACCCTAGAATATAGCTTAAAATCATCGGCAAACAGGAGACAATCTGAGCGTACGACAGCTGGCAGATCATTGACAACATGCGAACAGAAGAGAGGACAAAAACCCCCCTTCTGGCGTCCCCGACAGTACCCGGGCCCACGCTGAGCATTTGCCATTCACAACAACCCGCTGCTCTCTTTCAGACAAGTACGACTTGAGCCAGGACAGTGCTTTTCCGGTCATATGATACGATTTTTCTATTTTTAGAGCCAAGAGTTTATGATTTACACTGAAATGCTGAACTATAGTCAGTATAAATTACGTCTGTTTGAAAGCCAGCGGATATGTTGTTCCAGGCCACGCGCAACATCGACCCCAGGTTCGAGACACAGGAACGCCCCGGCATGAAACCATGCTGCTGACTAGTGAGAACCGGGCGCACATGACTCACCAACGTACTGTACACCACCTTCTCCAATATCTTACTGAACAGTGGCAGCAAACTAACGCTTCTGTAATTCGTCGCACACGACTTATCCCCCTTTTTGAAAATAGGTACGATGTACGCACGTTTCCAAGCTTTCGGACAAACGCCTTGTTCAATAGACAAACGACACAACTTTGTCATTGGTACGGCTAGTTCATGCGCACATTCGTGTATGATACGGGCACTCACATCGTCAGGACCACATGCCTTGCTCCTATTTGTGCACAATAGTATTGCACGGACAAGATCCTCTGACACGTCAAATGAGGACAGATTACCTATCGCATAATCCGGTGTCGGAGGTATCATATTTACGCCAGGGTCCGATAATTTACTAGCAAACGTGCGGTTCAGTAGCTCAGCTTTCTCACGATCACTATCTATCTTTCTACCACCGTCTATTAAAGGGAGTGTGCCTACTGTTTTGGAATGTCAAAAATATTTTTCATACGGTAAGTAGCTATTGGTTTGATTGTTGTATATGACGAAATTCACATCTGGAGCCCATTTAGTTGAATTTTCACTTATATTGTTTTTTTGCTTATATTTTGTTTCGATATCTATAAAACGATCGTCACTATGGTGATGTTATGTAAAACGGCGCACATAAGACAATACAATTACGGTCACATCATGCAAGATAGAAAACCAAGTTTTGCACAGCACGTTCTTGCCACTGTGAACTTTATTATGTGCAAGTTACATAGCTCTAAATTGATATCTTCTTCAACAAATGGCCATCGGCCATCATCGAGAAACATGATGGCCGTCCAGTTTCTGTTCGGCTGCTGCTGTCAGCGTGCACGAGCTGTTTTGTTGAATTGCTATTGGCCGGCGCTAACAATATGCTAGCAGTTTAATCGATAGTTGCAGTGCTTCTAGTAGCGGAAGCCATCTGGAGTCTGCCCGATAACTTTTTGCTCCCAAGCAAATTCCTGGAGTCTTTGAATATCTCAGCAACTAGGGTGAATTTGGAGAAATGAAGTAATGGTTCAATTCAGAAAATTGTGTTCTATAGACCAGTGTCAATAACCCCAACTAAGCGATGTGAGTAGGCACACTCCCTTTAAACAAGGCGTGCTAGAGTTGTTTCCTTTTATACACTTAAGAAATGTCCAAAAACGCTTCGGATTAGATGCCAGATCACCAACCAATCCTTTCAGATAAATTGCAAATTTCACACTCGTTAGCCGTTTGAACTGACGCCGCTTCTCGCTGAATACTTGCTGGTTGTCTTCATTCCGGTTCCTCTTCATCCTGCGGTGCGCCGCCTCCTTCTCGCTGAGAGCTGATCGCAGCTCGCGGTCAAACCAGGGAGGCTGACGACGTGACAGTGTTACCACCGGGATGTGGTCACGAATAGCCAAATGAGTTTCAGACTTCCTTTGCGTCAATGTTCCGAGGCCATTCGGCCTTCGAGTACGGTTACCGCAAATGCGATGTTGAAACACCGCAGGTCAACTGTTATATTTTGATTTTGAAATTGTAGTGTTAAAGGGATATTGCCACCTCCGGAGGATTTCTAAAAAGCAGCTTAAATGAATGGTGGCGATCAACAATCATGTATGCTCAAGCCAGGGGCACAGCCAGACCTTCAGAAGGGGGGGGGGGGCAAGCCCCTGGGAGAGGCCCCACCCCCAAAAAATACCCCTGGATATGAAAAACTCTACGGATTTCGGCCACTTTATTTTGTGAGGCCCACTTTAAAAAAAAAAAATATTCGTCTACTTTTGATGAGCTGGATTGGACCAGGACCCTCAGTAGGCATTGTACTGAGCGCATTACTAATTTGTATTGTTACGTACAGGAGAGCAAACCTATCTTAGCTGACAACAGGTGGGGGTCGGCTTTTGAGGGTGGGGGTGGCTGAAATTACGAAAAATGTACCCCCATTTTTATACGTGTATTTAAGCTTTTGCAGCATTTTGTATGTGGATTTTCATGTTATAGTAGATAGGTATGTACTTGTTAGTGCACATTTTGTACAGTTTTGCCTGATAAAGCAAAATGACAACAAAAAAATGGGGAAGGTGAAAAAAGTTCCCGTAGGGCGATGGTTAATAATGATCACGTTTACAGGTGTCCTTATTTCATTATTTCTATCCAGCACCATTTCGGTCAAGCAAGTTTACAATAGAACAATCGGTCCAAACCCATCCTTTTTCCTGTAGGTCCTTCCCGTCCTTCCGGTTACAACGGCGGAGGCGGAGAGGGTGTTTAGTAAGGTGGAGAAGACTCTATCCTCTCTCCGAGCGACAATGACCGAGCTCCGGATAGAGGCGCTGATCATGTGCGAAGCCCACCGCGAAACCTATAGGTCTGACCCATACGGATGACATTATAATGTCATCCGTCAGCGAAGTCGTTGACTTCTTTGCGCGATCGGGAAGTCGCCAGCTAGATTATTTCAGGCTGTTGCTGTCTGGCTGGCTGCCGCAGGTTTCTGCCATAGACTGTATGGCAGTAATATGAGAAATGCAGCCTTCACCGTAGTAGGTATCGGTTAGTTCGTCTGCGTGTGTCGTATCTATGGGCTCGCCGAGATGCGCAAATGGCCTCGAGGTCCGGGAGCAGGAACATATTTTTGCAAGAACCTGGCAACGGAAGTTGATCGTCCTATCCGTATGCGGTGCATAGATGGGTAGCTATTTTTTTGTTAATGCATATTGAATTTGACGCCATGATCGGGTCATCTGTATTATTGCTTATGGCGGAAGTGAGACTGGTTCGATCATGTTTGACGTCCTCGCCTTTAGCTCTTTTTATCGGAGTGCAACAGATAACAAAGACAAACATTTGTGCGGCGAAATGCGTATTCATTTTTCCGGTCGGACCATCCCCTCGGTTCCCGAGATTCCGAGATTCGGAGCTGGAAATTCTGAAGAAAACTACCATTTATATGATGCTCCAAATTCTGTTCTAAATTTCTATGGTAGCTTCTTTCAACTAACATTTTTTTCCTTGACCGCAAAAAAACTGTTCAAATCTAAGATACTCTTGTTTTGTTTTGTCAAGGGTCGTCGAACCACAACGGCGTAGGCAAGGGAGGAGGGCAAGGGGGCCATGTCCCCCCCCCACCCTGGAGGCCAGGCGGGCCCTCTGGCGACCGAGCGAGGGCCTCCTGCAGGGCCGAGGGCCCCAGTGTTTTTGATGGTGTCAGGCGCCCGCAAAACGCCTTACGTTGCATAAAAGAACGCCCACGAACCGAACAAAAATCGTAACTCGAATAATTAACAGCACTTGCTTGTCTGTTAAAGGCATGTATATGTAAATACGTAGAAAGGGTTCCCAGCCAGTGTGTATAGGGCCCTCTACCAGCTTTTAAAGGGCCCTGCCAATCTGCAGAGGGCCCCCTGTCGGCATTCAGAGGATCCCTTCCGGTTGCAGAGGGCCCTCTGCCGGCCCTTATAGGGTCCTGCCGATCTGGAGAGGGTCCCTACCGATCTGGAGAGGGTCCCTGCCGATCTGAAGAAGGTCTCTGTCGATCTGGAGAGGACCCTCTGCCGGTCTTTAGAGGGTCCTACCGATCTGTAGATCGCCCTGTCAATCTGTAGAGGGCATCTGTCGGCATTTAGAGGGCCCTGCCGACCTGTAGACGGCCCTCGTCCAGTCTTTAGGGGCCCTGACGATCTGCAGAGTCTCTCAGCCAATCTGTAGAGTGAGTGTAGAGGGCCCTCTGCTGGTCTTTAGAGGGGCCCTGCCGATCTACATATGGCCATCTGCCGGCCTTTAGAGGCCCCTGTCGATCTGTAGAGGGCTCTCTGCTGGCCTTTAGAGGGTCCTGTGGTGGTAGAGGTGGTCTGCCGGTCGAGCGCCGGTGAGGCTCTTGAGAGAAGACCAGTGAAAGTTCTCATTGTTTTTCAGTGTATGCTAGTAACGTCTGAGAGGAGTACAAGGCTTTGATGATGTAGGCTTTGACTTTAACTCGAACTTGGGCTGCCACTACCAGGAAAGGTCAGAAGCCCAGCGCTCTCCCACTGAGCTACAGGCATACTGGTTATTGATTCACCCTTTTTGAAGGATTCAATCACGATTCATTTTGGAATATGAATGATTCAGTCACCGTTTGATTCATGGATAACCATTTTGATAAATGATTCTTTCCGATTAAAAAAATCAAAGCATTTTTTTGATCAAATCACGTTTGACTCACCATTGAAATAGCATTGGACAGTCTTTTTGATTCAATCAACATTGGTTCTATGCGGTTTTGATTCAGTCATGATTCATGAATCAACAAAACCAGTGGTGAATCGATTCTCCTTTGATTCAAGGGATTTTGATTGAAGGATTCCAATGGATTCAATCAGAGTCGAATCAGTAACCAGTCTGGCTACAGGGGCGGACAAATCGCTCGTTTCCGCACTATCAAAGGCTAACGTTGACGTTAGTGCCATAATTCCTACCCCAGAATCCAGATCACTGCACAATAATTTAGATGGGGCGGAATTAATGCATTGTACTGCAATAGAAGTTGCTGTGAGGATAAATAAAGCTTGACTATTCCGATAACTCCTATATATTACGGTTTATCACACATATTACACTATATATATATATGACTATTCCATTTACGATTTTCATCTACATGAACTCCTAAGTATTTAATGCATGGGTTTCTCGTGAGTGGTGTATCATTTAATAATATGTCAAGATCTTGTCACGTCACTGATCTTGAATAGATTTGGTAATTTGTCTTTGATGCATTTAGTGATAATATATTTACATGGAACAACTCGTTATTTTTTAAAATTAATTCATTAATCTTTATTTGCAGCTCTTAAACATTTCTAGATTGAATATAAATTGCCGTATATCATCAGGAAATAAGTAAAAGGTACCTATGTCTATTGTATTGCTGATAAAAGAGGACCTAAAATTGAACCCTGAGGGACGCCAATTTTCATCATTTGTTTCTTAGATGCAGCGCCCCAGGGGCCCTGCCGACCATTTTATTGCCATTGTATGCCTCCTATTACGAGCGAGCGTGAAGTGTTCGCTCGTCCTTCCATGGTGTATGGGGAAAATCTGATTATGAGCGGCCCGGCCCGGCCCGGCCCGTGGCGACGCTTTTGAGAAGCTGATATCTCTGCAACCGCACGTCCGATTGACTAGCGGACTTCTTTACTGAGCTGCCCCATCTAACCTACCCTGTTTGAGACCAGTGCCGACTCATGTGGGTGACTACCACTGGGCGTGCCGCGTGCGGCGTGAGGGGTGTTGAAAAGTATTTTCTCGCAATAACTCCGCAACGGCTGGACAGATTATGTGCAAATTGCGTGCCTCTGCACGTGCGCACGTGCACACCCCTATTCTATATCTCAGGAACGGATGAGCCGATTGTGTTCAAATTTGGTGTGTGGTTAGGGAGCTCTCATGCGTCAATTTCCCACAAGTCAGGGATGGGTGGCTCTGCACGTGCGCACGTGCACACCCCTTTTCTGTATTTCAGGAACGGCTGAGCCGATTGTGTTCAAATTTGGTGTATGGTTAGGGACCTCTCAGCCGCCGCCTTTCCACAAGTCAGGGGTGGTGTGGCTTTGCATGTGCGCACGTGCACACCCCTATTCTATATATCTGCAACGGCTGAGCCGATTGTGTTCAAATTTGGTGTGTGGTTAGGGACCTCTCAGCCCCCACTTTCTCACAAGTCAAAGGTGAGTGCCTCTGCACGTGCGCACTTTTTTGGTATCTCAGAAACTACTTGCCCGATCGAGTTGAAATTGCCCATACATTTCCTTCGCGCTCGCTCGTTCATCGCCAACAACGGCGCCTTACTGGTAATATATGACCCTGTGTTGTAGAAACCCCTTATATCACAATGCGGTGTATTTGTTTTCTTCAAGAGAATTGCTAAGCAAACTGTATCCAAAGCTTTCTGTAAATCAAGGTGGAGCATGTTATTTCGTTATTTTGTAGAGATTTGGTAAACTTCATCGTACATTTTCACAATCGGCATGTACAGTACGCGATGTTTCCTGAATCCGAGTTAAAGAAGATTCAGGATAATATTTTCATTAACCCCCGCCCCGCTGGAGGTGGCAGAATCTGCCCCCCCCCCTTCCCGGATTTTCTCAATAACTTGAAAACAATTATAGATATCGACGTCAATCCTTCAGTACCTTATGCTGCATCAATTCTACGTCTTATCACAACATTTCAATGAAAATGGTGGATTACTTTGGGAGATATGACGTTTTGATCACGTCATGTCATGTAATTTTTGGTGTAAAAAAATACATGTTTGAAAAATGGTAGAAATTCGAGTTTTCACGAAAATTGCAAATACAAAATGTTGAAAAAAGAAAATTACATAATGTTAAAAATGGCTATCTCGGATTTTCGACATTTTGTGTTTTTGACTCCCAAAAATGCAAAAATAAACTTGTTTTTCGTTGTCGAGAACTTATTTGTCGTTGTTTTACAACATACTGTACTGTTGTAATGATGTGGACCCCCCTTGGCTACGAGGGCCCCTCTGATCCCATTTGCCCCCCCCCCCTGGGCGAAATCCTCCCTACGCCCCTGTCGAATCCTGTAGCAAAAAGTAGTTCGCCCCGAAGACGAACGGATGGGTCCGTCCTTGCCCTATCCCACACATTTTCATGGTTTTTTCATTGCAGTCGGGAACGAAAACATAGGTACATCTTTCTCAATATCCCAAAAGGTCGAAAAGCTAAAAAGACAGAAATCATTAGAAATCGTGTGGTCGCAAAATAAAGTGTCGCAAATCCGGGGAGATTTTCGAAATTAGGGGTACCTCGGTAAGATCCGCTGAAACTGGTTACCCCCCCCCCCCCCAAAAAAAAAGCGGCCGGCTGGATCCGCCCTTGGTAAGTTCGCTAATATACCGAGACATTACACTTCAAATGTCCACTCTGCGAGCGGAATATCACGGCTTTGCTAGCTCCACGTGGTGGGTGAATAATAGCCAATGCAGCATTTTAGCTCTGGTTGGTTGAGTGTCAGATTAGAAACTTGCCCACGCAGGCTATGTTGGTTCGCATCGCTTCGCTGCTCAACATTTGCCCCTAACCGCGATGACCCTATCGGTCCAACAATCGATCCAACAGATGGTCGGTGGCAGTGGCCGTGAACAAGGCAGATGACGTCACCAGCTGGGAGGATCGTGATCCGACTTCAGAGAACGTTTAACTATCGCTACTAAACTCTGCCGGTGAAGTTGAATCACGCGATCGAACGGCCTCGCAACAAGCTACGCTTAGTGAAGGGCTCTGATCCGAGAAATAATCCATCCATTCAAAGGATCAGACCAAATTTATACAAATCACGAACAAGTTACGGCCAACTATCGATACATCATCTGCGGTTCTGTTGCACCGATTTTGGGCGGGTTAAAACGAAAAGAAAAAGTGAAACTTTTGCAAAAAATTATGTTCTACTGTAAGCCGAAAATGCTCAAATAAAAGTTATCTTTGATTATGATCTTTACCCATAAGTTCCAAAGATGCGCCAAATATTTATCTTTAACAATCTATAACATCTCAGCGACATAAAGTAGGTATGTAGGTACACCAAAACAGTGGCGGATCTTCGGTTGGGCAATTGCCTCCCCCCCAAACGCCTGAAATCGGCGCAAAATTGACACATTTCCTGATATAGAAGCAAATCTAAGCAACTTTTACTAAGGAAAGTTTGCTTTAAATCAATGCATAAACAAGCGAAATCCGATGAGTTTTTAGAATTGTGTGAGACTTTTTGGAATTTTGCCCCCCCAAACTCAAAACCTAGATTCACCACTGCACTAAACACAAAATAGACGCGTATGCCCACTTTCCAGAGGCATTCAAACACGCGGTGCGTGTGTAGAAAGAAACAGCATTCTCAAGAAAGCATGTTCCACAAAAGGTACGAAATTCCCCAGAAATGCAATTAGGTATGCACTTTCTCTATGCATGGACTTGCCAGCATTTATATCGCTCTGCGCAAGTAATTTCCATGAATTTGGAAGGAGGGCATACATATCCGTCCCCACCCCACTTTATTTTTGACACTATATTTGTATTCGTTAATTAGACCGCAGCAACGCTGCGCTGCTGCCGTAAAATTGCGACCTTTTTCATGGGATGCATTTTTGGAGTCAAATGCTAAGAGTTCGGACTAGTTTATCACTTATAGCATTTATACAGGTTTAAGGCTTCACCCGGCATTGAATGGGATCTCAAGCCAAACGCCATTGACTAGGGGGGGGGGGGGGGCGTGAACCGCCCCCTGGTTATCTTCCGAACCAATGATCGCAGCGAGACGCGCAAGACGGCATTCGAAAGCTCTTAATGAGACGAATCTAAGGCATACTGGAATATTTCAAATTGAGGTCACATGTCAGAGTACGGTCAGGGGAAAGGTCAAAATCGAGGTATTTCAGTGTATGGCCCATACTTTTCATCCAAAGCCTTCGATTGCGAACATGATCACCCACGTGTTCTCAAAGGCATGGTACACATCCCGCATGAGCTAAAGTGAGATTGTTGGCAAAGGTCAAGGACAAGGTCAGGTCACAAAAGGTCACTATGCGCAAAATATCAGAATTGGAACAAGGTGCTGTGATCAATTCTGAAGCGTTAAAATTATCACCAAATGTTATATCTTTCCTCTGGGAATCAGATCGATTCAATCATACCAAGGACAACTGTACAGTGAACAGGGACGGCAGACGCTTAGGGGGCGCAATACACCCACTCTCTCCTACCAAAGTCATGTTATACAAAATATGTTGTATGGGTTATTTTAAACGTATAATTCGATAGTGATAGTCATGTTACCACCTGACTTCATTTACGTGAAGTTAGTGTCAAACTCAGGTCAAGGCAGGCACGTAGCCAAGGGGGGGGGGGGGGGGGCGGCGGGTGCGGCCGCCCCTCCCCCTGGAAGCCCCTTTTCAGCGCACTGCGCGCGCCGAAAAGGACCGACGAGACCGCGCGAAGCGCGGTATCATGAGCTCTTTATCACGCGAAGCGTGGTCTTTATATTTTAGAGCACTTCCTAGGCCCTTTAGGGCAACCAGGGCCCTCTTGGAAAGACCAGAGGGCCCTTTGGACGTTCAACAGAGCTCTGTGCATGTCAGAGGGGCCCCTGAGCGGGTCAGAGGGCCCCTGAACACGTCAAATGGGCCTCTAGCCAGCACATAGGGGCCCCTGGGCGGGTCGAGAGAGCCCTGAGCATGTCGGCAGGGCGACAACGCAGCCAGTGCAGTACCTGACCAAATAGGAAGGACCTCTGAACAGGCCGAATGGGCCCCTTGACACACAATAGTGCTTCTTGGACGGTGAGAGGAGTCTGGTCAGACCGGAAGGGCCAAAAGCACGTATATATCCCAGATGAGGATTAAATACAAAGAGGACTTACTCCACAATGAAATATGAAAAGCGGAGCTTTCGACTATATTGCATAGGTGTACACGAGGGGGGGGGGGGGGGGAGGAGGGGGAGGGGAGGGAGGGGGTATTGCCGCCCCCTGAAGGTCAGTACGTGCCCCTTTGGTCGAAAAAATGAACCATTTTTTTAAGGGAAACATTGTAAAAATATGCCCTTTTAAAAATATAGTGGGCCAAATTCGGTGAGTTTTTTTTTGGTGGGGTACTTTATGCCCCACTGAGCAAAAATTGCCCCCTCCTGGAGTGAAGCCTGAGTACGCCACTGGTATATTGTAACACCCTTCGTCAGGGTGTTACAACATACCCGAAAGCACCGATTTTAATTTGTCTTGTATTGTAAGCCCTCTTTGTATTTAATATATATATATATATATCACCCACTCAACATCATGTCTTTTCGCGGATCCCAGATGAGTCCCTGAACAGATCGGAAGGGCGTTGAAAAGGTCGCAGAGGCCCCTAGACGATCTGAAGGGACTCTGGGCCTTTCAACAGTAAGAATGCAGTTGTCCCGGGAATAAAACTCAAAATTTTCGAGCCGCTCCGTGGCGCAATTTAACTACAAATTCAATTATATGCGGGTTAGAAAGCAAAATCGGCCAATTTCTCGGCGCATTTGTGTTATGTTGTTACTTTCCTATATAATTGGGCAAAATAATTCACTTTAGCATTTTTTCACCGCACTTTTAAACGCACAATATCATTTTTAGAGGTCCGCACCACACGCAATTCGACGCATTGATGAGAATTGAGAAAGCATATCCAGGGCATAAGACTAAAAATTTCCGCGGAGCTTTCGCGCCGCTCCGCGGCGCAATTTGTTTAGAGTTCCAGGTCTTGAGCTTCCAAGTTGGTATACCTGATTCCAAATTGGTGTCGCTGGTTCCAAAGTTGATATGGCAGTTTGCTAACTCCAACTCCTAAAAGTTGGTATGGCCCATGCCATACCTGTCATACTGCATCCTGGCTACGTGCCTGGGTCAAGGTCAGGTCACATAAGGTCAAAATTTGAAATGGATAAATATAAATAAAACAGGCATGTTTATGGAACAAAAACAAACAAAAACGTAATTACAAAAATACGTCATGAGTTACCCATACTTTAGAAGCCATAATTTCAGTCAAAAATGGTGATATTGTTTTGAAATTTGATATGGTAATTGCCCATATGTAGTTATCTAACATACATTTCGTTTTTTATATCTTTGATTTTTTGGGGTCAAAAACTTTTTTCCATCCGATATAGCCATTTTGTAGCCCTTGCCATTTGCTATCTTTTGACGTTTTTTTTATTGAATTTTGCTCAAAATATGGCATTTGTACGGTCTGTTAAAGTTTACCTGATTTTTGTTGTTGTTGTCAAACTCGTGTATAGTGACGTCAATAAATTAGCTATATCTCGCGAGAAAAAAAACGACGAAATTACTTCATTTTTGCACAGAAGACGTACAATGGATGTAGGAGAAGGTACCCGAAGTTTCACGTTGATCGTGCTATTGGTTTTTGAGGTATTGCGAAAGTTCATCAGGGGAGAGGGGGGGGGGGGGGGGGGGGGGTCGTTAAACGCCCCCCCCCCCCCCAGCCAATGTGGCGGGTTAATCATGAACCAGATTTGGAAGACGTTTCGGTCTTATTTGATGGATTTGGAACGAACTACAAATAAATTCCAAAGACGTTTAATTTAAGGTTACCTTTAGCACAAACTTTGTAATCATAGATACCCAAACAACAAACACTTCGACAAATCAGTGGTACGAGTAGGTCGTTCCCCAAATAAAATATGTGCAGTATACTTCGCATCGTTCACACACCGAAGTAAGCACAGTGCACATCCTTTTCATATTGTATGTTCTTACATCATTATTTTTGATTAAAATCTCTTTTCACTCATTCCGTCACTATTTTCACCATGTTGCGATACAATTAACGAGTCCTAACCGTCCGTGAATCACTCAACCACCGCTCCTCCGAATCATCGTCCTAGACGAAAAGGAAAAAGCTGCCCTTTAAAGGAAAACGCGCAGCCTTCTCGGACCGCTGTATACACACTGCACTGCACAGCCCAGCCCCCCCCCCCCCCCCCACACCGGTGGAGGACTCTTCGCAGCCCGTCCTCCCTCCTCACGCTCCCCGGAAAGCCTGCAGCGCCGCCCCGGTGGCCGGCTGGCCGGCGCCGCGCTGCGCCGGGGGAGGGGAGGGGGGCACGCGGCCAGTCACCGCGCTGTGCTGAGGCCATGCAGCGGCCGGCAGTTGCGTCCCAGAGTCAGAGCAGTGTGGACGTGTGTGCAGCGATGCACCGTTCAGACATGATCCAGACGTGTACGATGGAGGAGGAGGAGATGTGGGATCAACAGCAGGACACACAACAGGTAACACAGCAGGCAGCCACAGCGCTCCCGGAGGATGGCAGAACGGCAGTTCAGAGGGTTATCATAAAATACCAGTTGTTGGAATGATCACTTGATTCGTGGATGCTGGCAGCTTCCCGGGTTTGTTCACCGGTTGATTTCTTTTGTTAGTGGTTCACTGAAGCAAGAGATACCTTCACACATAATGGTGTCATTAACCGCTATGTGAACCAGATAATACCTCATTATGATGGAGTATTAGTTACGACGTTTAATGATTCCGTGCGCACCCGAGTAATTGAAGCTTCGGAAGAAGCACGATCAATCATTTCCAGTCACGTAACGCTCCCCTACTACATTTATAATCGAATAGAGGTATCCCATCGACGCCCTTAGTCATCGACTCTGACTTTAGATTGAGCTTGCAGGCGATTCGAGGCTCATTGCGTGCAACAGGTCCCATGACCTCAGTGGAGCTTGCATGCTGCCGAACCGTCCCAATAAAAATACAATGTCGAACCGAGTCGCAATCCGCATTCATGCACGCACCGCCGGCGCCGCCGGAGGGGCGATTCTGGGGCAGAGACGTCGTCCAGGACCTATCTAATTGCCCCATTGTTCCTGGCGTTGGACCGCAGGCGGGCGGTCGAAAGTCGTTACCCACCGGAAAACGAACGCTCGTCCTCATTACGTTACGTCAGGGTTCCGGGACATCAGACAGGTTACGTCACGGTGTCTGGCGGGTTCCTAACCGCCACCCAGTCGGGGGTCCAGACAGATCTCGGAACGATATCACACACCCTGTCATCCGTAGACTCCGCATCCGCGACCGAAATACGCCCAGAGTCTGTCCAATTTGAAATTGATCACCACCGGAACGGCGCTCTGACCACTCCCTCGTCCTTCCGCAGGAGACCGCCACGTCCGCGACCGAGGCGGTGACGATGAGGCAGCTGGACTGTCGCCGCGACTGCGCCTCGGAGAGCCGGTCCGACTCGCCGGCGAGACTGTGGTCGCTGAGGCCCGCCTCGCTCTCCTCCGCCTCCTCCTCCGACTCGGGGGTGCGAGGCGACATGAGCGATGCCTCCTCGAATCGTCTCCTGTTCACCGCGCTCTCAGGCGACTCGGGCTGTGCTGCCTGGGACGAGCTGGACGAGGATGACTGGGACTCGTGCAGCGACGCGTCCGGGGAGTACGAACCGCTGCGGGAGCCTCTGCCGACGCTGGTCGAGCTTCGCAGCCCACCGCCCTACAACCGCAGCCTGACACACCCGCTGCCGCCGCCGCCGCCCCCGCCGCCCCCGCCGCGACCGCCACCAGGCACCCTACCGCGCCGCAAGGACCTGACTCGTCATCTCGGCCTCCCGCGCGAGCTGGGCGGCAGCCTGGCAGAGCTGCGCGCCGGCCCCACCGCGCGCCGCAAGGACCTGGGACTGTTCCTCGGTATGGCCGAGCCCAGCACCCCGCCTCGCACCGGCCTCTGGCGTCGCTGGGCGTCCCGGCGCGGACAGAGGCCCGAGCGGGAACGGGAACGGTCCGCAGACCCCGTCAATGGCTCTCTGCCGGACCTGGCACGGCTGGCTGGAGGAGACAGTGTCTCGATGCCATCCACCCCCTGCCGGCGGCGCGCAGCCGCCTCGCCTCGCTTGCTGCGCGGCGCGCTCCGCAAGGTGCAGGAGCGGGCGCTGCGAGCCGTGATTCGCTCCGGCGCTGCCGAGGTGGCCGGACTGGACGACGGCGAGCCGACGCTCGTCTTCCAAGCGAAGCGTGGCAGCTTCGAGGCGCCGTCCGTGCTGTTCTCGGGAGACCGGTGGCCGGCCCCGGCCCCGGTCCCGACCAGGCACAAGCCCCGTCTGCCGACCCCGCCGCCGACACCGCCAACACCGGCACCCACCAACACCTGGTCGCCGGCCGAGTGGGCGGCGGCGGCCGAGGAGCGGCTGCCGCCCCCGCTGCCAGACGTGCCCCCGCCGGCCGATGACGACTCGACCTACATGACGATGGAGGCGATTCGCGCACTGACGCGGTCGCCGCTGCCTCCGCCGCGCGTCGCCGTCACCGCCGCCAGCTGCGACGATGAGGAGTCGGGGTACCTCTCGATGGACACGGTGCGGCAGTTGGTGCGTTCGCGGCGAGCCGCTTCGCCCGCCCGACCGCGGCTCGGGTCGGACTATGCTAACCTAGCCGACCTGAGGTCAGCGCTCGTCGGGCTGGTGCTGGCGGACGGCTCCCCAATCGCCGCAAAGGAGTGCTGAGAGGACTTGTGTGACGCCACGCGGCGCGGGCGTGCGACGCGGCTGTGGCATATCCGCCGGATGAGCTCTGCTTCTGGGAAGGCGCCGGACGTCCGAGGGCGGAGAGGGACGGCGGAAAGCCGACCAAGAGCACCGTGATATGGAGGGGGGGGGGGGATGTGATTCCGCACACAGTGTCGCTGCGCAGGTCCTGTGACGGCCGGTACACGCGGTACCGGAGTGTGTACATTTCGTGACACCCGTGTACCGGTCCGGGTTCTGTTTCCGGGTATTTCAGTACGTCCGCGCGTGCCCGCCGGCCCCGTGATCGCTCAGGTGCCTGAGCCCGTCTGTCCGCCGTGTGTGAAATATCAGAGCACTGGCGCCATTGACTCGTGTATGCGGTGTCCGCTATCTATCTGGGCGTGGCCCGGGCGCGCAGCGAGCGCGCCCGCCCCCGTCACAGTCATGTACAACTAGTCAAAATGTCGAGCGCACCCAATAAACTCCCAGATATCACACTACCCGTTGTCTCAAAGGCTGCCGAGACCCGAGCCGCCACCGAGCGGCACCAGTCTCCGTTGTGGTGAGCTTAAACAGTCCATACTTAACATGGCAGTACATGGTCATAGTTACATATTTCACGTGACTACACCGAGCTCTAGGAATCAGCACGTCACCGCAACGCTTGACAACATAAGGGCACAGTTCACAGCGGAGATACCCTGATGCCGGACATTGCACTACATCCTCTCACCCCAGCCTACTAAACTACAGCGGATAAACCCGCAGACAAATCAATCCGAGGAAGACGCTTCTCGCCGTCAACATGGCGCACGGTGAACAAAACAACTCGACACACGGTATTGGCACGGCGGTGACACACGTTATTGTCCGCGGAGATTGGAGGGGAGGGGGGGGGGGGGGGGTCGGAAGGGGTCACGTCATATGGAGCAGCTTCTAGTCATCAGACCCGCCCCCGAGTCAGTGACAGGAAGGAGTCTCGTCATCCATTGAGACTCGTAGTCCTCAGACCCATCTCCGAGTCAGTGGTGGGGCCGCTGACGAGTCAGTGACAGGAAGGAGTCTCGTCATCCATTGGGACTCGTAGTCCTCAGACCCATCTCCGAGTCAGTGGTGGGGCCGCTGACGAGTCAGTGACAGGAAGGAGTCTCGTCATCCATTGGGACTCGTAGTCCTCAGACCCATCTCCGAGTCAGTGGTGGGGCCGCTGACGAGTCAGTGACAGGAAGGAGTCTCGTCATCCATTGGGACTCGTAGTCCTCAGACCCATCTCCGAGTCAGTGGTGGGGCCGCTGACGAGTCAGTGACAGGAAGGAGTCTCGTCATCCATTGGGACTCGTAGTCCTCAGACCCATCTCCGAGTCAGTGGTGGGGCCGCTGACGAGGCAGTGACAGGAAGGAGTCTCGTCATCCATTGAGACTCGTAGTCCTCAGACCCATCTCCGAGTCAGTGGTGGGGCCGCTGACGAGTCAGTGACAGGAAGGAGTCTCGTCATCCATTGGGACTCGTAGTCCTCAGACCCATCTCCGAGTCAGTGGTGGGGCCGCTGACGAGTCAGTGACAGGAAGGAGTCTCGTCATCCATTGGGACTCGTAGTCCTCAGACCCATCTCCTCCGAGTCAGTGGTGGGGCCGCTGACGAGTCAGTGACAGGAAGGAGTCTCGTCATCCATTGGGACTCGTAGTCCTCAGACCCATCTCCGAGTCAGTGGTGGGGCCGCTGACGAGTCAGTGACAGGAAGGAGTCTCGTCATCCATTGGGACTCGTAGTCCTCAGACCCATCTCCGAGTCAGTGGTGGGGCCGCTGACGAGTCAGTGACAGGAAGGAGTCTCGTCATCCATTGGGACTCGTAGTCCTCAGACCCATCTCCGAGTCAGTGGTGGGGCCGCTGACGAGTCAGTGACAGGAAGGAGTCTCGTCATCCATTGGGACTCGTAGTCCTCAGACCCATCTCCGAGTCAGTGGTGGGGCCGCTGCCGAGGCAGTGTGAAGCGGCACAAACCAGAACGGGTGAAAACAAACCCATGTAAACCTGTGACGAGTACGACAAGTTCTCAGTTCGTGCTAAGCATAAGACAGAATAGTCATTAACAGACAGAAACTTTTACAGCGTTCAAAAGCTTTCTATGACCGCAGGTCTTGAGTGTTCTCCCCCACTTTTCAGCTCTGGTCGGGGCAGACCTCACATGTTGAACGGCGCCTGTACCACGTGCTTGGCCTCCTGTTGATGGACGCGGCCAGAGCCGGTGGCCGGCGACCCGAGCACCCCTCGGCCGCAGTACTCCAGCTGGAACACGCGGACCGTCGGCCAGTCAGCGCACTGCACCAGTGGCTTATCAACCGGACGGCGCCATAGCGCGACAAAGTGGGCGGAATGGCACCGCTCCGGCCGCGGAAAGAGGACGGTTTGCACGGGTCAGTGCAGAGGTCAGCGGGTTTGCGAGCAGAGGGAATCCACTTGGGACAGGCCAGAGCGATAAGGAAAAGCACAGACAACCAGTTCGGGCCGGGATCTAAGCCGCTGATATGGTTGGGTGTGGGTAGTGGTATCCATACCTTGGTGGCGACCAGGTTGTGGAAGCGTGGTCGAACGAAAGTCCAGGCTCCCTGGTTTCTATGCTCCTCCTGACACCAGATGAACTCTGCAACAGAATTCGCCGAGTCAGCACAGCTATCAGCGCCAACACAAATCGCAGACGGATCACAAGCAAACAATGTGTCTCACAGACAACAAACAACAACGAATACTGCTTAGCTAACGGGGTAGCCACGTGTCAGAACACTAGTTGGGACAATGTGTCCCCATGAGTAAGCCTTCACGTGCACAGCAGACCGTAAGGAATGGGTGCCGATGACTCACACCCGGAGCTTCTGTGACTGGGGAGTAGGGACTGCCACCGCGCACGCGACACACGCCAACGCAGCCGATGACTAGGCCAATTACTAGTCATCGATCCCCCCCCCCCCTCACAAACGGGTCAGTCAGTGACGTCAGTGACAGGTGCGAGGCGGCGGCGGCGGCAGCAGGGGACGGTGTTCAATATCACGCGGCTGCAGGTTGGTATTGGTACGGCGTCAGCTGGCCGCGCGCCCATGTACGTCATCTCACCACTGCGCATGCCGCGACTCCTACACCCCTGAAGCGCGCTGCGCTTGAACCCGACACGCTCGTTGCTGCGCTCGAACCCGACACGCTCGTTCCTATCCCGTGCCCGGTTCTGAGCGCCATCCCAGCAGACACCCCTGAGCCACACCCCTATCAGCAATGACAAGCTCCGATCACCGGTGCGGGCTGCTGCGAGTACAGAGGTCATCCTGCCCTCCGGCGCCGGCGCAGCCCGGGGTCAATGGAAAATCACCGCCCTCGAGGACATGGGCCAGACGACGACACCGGAGAGTTTGACAACAAACAGTCGCCGATGCAGAGAGCAGGTCACGGTGTGGCGGCCACCGTACGGCCCCCAGACATTCCTGCATGGCATAATCGGCGCCGGTCGGGGGGTGGCACTATTCGGGGAAGTGACCTGGTCAGGGGGCGTACCCGCGTGGCAGAACAGTGGATAAACATTGAGAGGGGGAGACCCGGCAATGTGGCATGGCAACGAGGTCAGAGCTCACGGCGCAGAAGTCAGAGGCCACGGTGCAGAAGGTAGGTCAGAGGTCAGAGCTCACGATGCAGAAGGTAGGTCAGAGGTCAGAGCTCACGGCGCAGAAGATAGGTCAGAGGTCAGAGCCCACGGTGCAGAAGGTAGGTCAAAGGTCAGAGCCCACGGCGCAGAAGCTAGGTCAGAGGTCAGAGGTCAGAACCCACGGCGCAGAAGGTAGGTCAGAGGTCAGAGCTCACGGCGCAGAAGGTAGGTCAGAGGTCAGAGCTTACGACGCAGAAGGTAGGTCAGAGGTCAGAGCTCACGGCGCAGAAGGTAGGTCAGAGGTCACGGCGCAGAAGGTAGGTCAGAGGTCAAAGCTCACGGCGCAGAAGGTAGGTCAGAGGTCAGAGCTCACGGCGCAGAAGGTAGGTCAGAGCTCACGGCGCAGAAGGTAGGTCAGAGGTCAGAGCTCACGACGCAGAAGGTAGGTCAGAGGTCACGGCGCAGAAGGTAGGTCAGAGGTCAGAGCTCACGGCGCAGAAGGTAGGTCAGAGGTCAGAGCTCACGACACAGAAGGTAGGTCAGAGGTCAGAGCTCACGGCGCAGAAGGTAGGTCAGAGGTCAGAGCTCACAACGCAGAAGGTAGGTTAGAGGTCAGAGCTCACGGCGCAGAAGCTAGGTCAGATGCCAGAGCTAACGGCGCAGAAGGTAGGTCAGAGGTCAGAGCTCACGGCGTAGAAGGTAGGTCAGAGGTCAGAGCTCACGGCGTAGAAGGTAGGTCAGAGGTCAGAGCTCACGGCGCGGAAGGTAGGTCAGAGGTCAGAGCTCACGGCGCAGAAGCTAGATCAGAGGTCAGAGGTCAGAACCCACGGCGCAGAAGGTAGGTCAGAGGTCAGAGCTCACGGCGCAGAAGGTAGGTCAGAGGTCGGAGCTTACGACGCAGAAGGTAGGTCAGAGGTCAGAGCTCACGGCGCAGAAGGTAGGTCAGAGGTCAGAGCTCACGGCGCAGAAGGTAGGTCAGAGGTCAAAGCTCACGGCGCAGAAGGTAGGTCAGAGGTCAGAGCTCACGGCGCAGAAGGTAGGTCAGAGCTCACAGCGCAGAAGGTAGGTCAGAGGTCAGAGCTCACGACGCAGAAGGTAGGTCAGAGGTCACGGCGCAGAAGGTAGGTCAGAGGTCAGAGCTCACGGCGCAGAAGGTAGGTCAGAGGTCAGAGCTCACGACACAGAAGGTAGGTCAGAGGTCAGAGCTCACGGCGCAGAAGGTAGGTCAGAGGTCAGAGCTCACAACGCAGAAGGTAGGTTAGAGGTCAGAGCTCACGGCGCAGAAGCTAGGTCAGATGCCAGAGCTAACGGCGCAGAAGGTAGGTCAGAGGTCAGAGCTCACGGCGTAGAAGGTAGGTCAGAGGTCAGAGCTCACGGCGTAGAAGGTAGGTCAGAGGTCAGAGCTCACGGCGCAGAAGGTAGGTCAGAGGTCAGAGCTCACGGCGCAGAAGGTAGGTCAGAGGTCAGAGCTCACGGCGCAGAAGGTAGGTCAGAGGTCAGAGCTCACGGCGCAGAAGGTAGGTCAGAGGTCAGAGCTCACGACGCAGAAGGTAGGTCAAAGGTCAGAGCTAACGGCGCAGAAAGTAGCGCATTCCGTAGCGAGATGCAACCTACACTCAATGTTTTCCTTGCACAGTTTGTTCCATGTTTGGTTGGAATGTAAATTCCGATGACAGTTCAATTTCGAATATGGTTAAAAAATAGAGTGATGGATAATGGATATATCCTGTTCCAGGCTGCGTGACTCTTCATTCGTCTGTCAACATATATGCTAGGAATGTCGTCAGCCTGTCCATCAATCGGTAACAAGCTGACATGCACCGGACTCCATTTCGCCAGCTCTAGCATCGCGTCCGACTGCGTCGCGCTGTAGCTGCTCCCGATTTCGTCAGCGAGCTCATCGCTGGTCAGCCAACCTGACAGATCGGGTCCGATGGTCGAGTTCAACACCACGCTAACCAAAAGGCAATAGGCCAGCAGCGCCGCCGGACTCGAGCCCCCCCCCCCCCCCGTCACCTGTCGGCTGGCCAGTGTCCGAGGTTATCAAACCTGGCACGGTCAGATCAGGCACCGCACAGTGGGGTCTTTTGCCCATTAGTCGGAATTAATTCATGACGGCCACGCCGTCAACCGCAGTGCAACCAGCTGAGGCATACCAGCTGAACCAGCTGCGGCGCACATTTTGCGCACATTTTGACAGCAAAAACAGTTTAAGGTCAGGTCAGGTCACAGAGTAATGACGTCATAATGCAAGGTCTGAACGGTAGTCTGAGCGCCGTAAGGTGTTTTCGCGCTGCAGCCGTTTCATTTGCGTCAGTTTGGACTCAGGGTGGTCATGACGGTCAGATTCGGCTGTTGATAGCCAGTCATGCAAATCATCAGGTCACCGGCCAAGGCCATGTCAGGTCACTGAGGAGCCATTTGATGTTGATTGACGTTTTGCTTTGTTCGTCGATTTGTATGGTCCTGACGTGCCGTAATTAACATATGAGGTCTAAAAAACATTCGAAGACATTGCGATTGTTATCAAAAGACGGCCTCTCAAATTTTCAGATTTTTTTGTTGTTGTCATTTCCAATTTGCGAAATGTCCCAATTTCAAATGTCCAGCAAATTGGCTGTAGCAATCAAAGGGGCGAGTAGGGGCGCAGTTTCCGGGTTGGGACGTCCAGAACATTCTGGCGTCTACGCTGGTATGTGTCTCGAAGCGTCACTCGCCGTCAAAATTTATATAAACTTACATTTACATGTTAGGTAGGGTTGATTCTCATTTTAAAGCAGAGCTCAATGTATGCAAGACTCGGGATTTTGCTTGGTTCGTTAAGATTTGCAATGAAATAAAATGAAAAGTGAAAAAGCGGTTTTGTTAAAATTAGTCAAGGAAAAATGAACGTACAACCAGCCAAATGTTGTGCATGTATTTCGCCTGAAACGGTTGATCTGGCGCTTCCGTCCATAAACTTCAGTTTCGGTCGCGTTTTTAATTTTAGGGTTAACCCGCGCCCCGCTGGAGATGGCAGAATCCACCTCCCGGATTTTCTGAATAACTTGAAAACAATGATAGATATCGATGTTAATCTTTCAATACATTATGCTGCCTCAATTATACGTCTTATCACAACATTTCAATGAAAATAGTGAAGTATTTTGGGAGATAATGACGTTTTAATCACGTCATGTCATGACATTTTTGGTGGAAAAACAATAAATGTTTAAACAAATTGTAGAAATTCGAGTTTTGAAGCAAATTGGAAATAAAAAATGTTCAAAGAAAGTAAATTATATTATATTCAAAACAGCTGTCTCGTATTTGAGAAATGTTGAGTTTTTGACTACCAAAAATAAAAATAAATACATTTTTCTTTTCGTTGTCGAAAACTTATTTGTCGCTGTTTTACAACATACATTATGTACTGTTTAAATCATGTGGACCTCCCATGGCTACGAGGGCCCCTCTAATCCCATTTGCCCCCTCCCTGGGCGAAATCCTCCCTACGCCCCTGCCCACAGTGCACCGGTGTCTGGCGTAGACACTATGGCTCAAAGTTTGAGAGCCCCGGCAGCCGGAGCAATGCACGGAAAAGACAACAGCCACGCAGCAGCGTGACGGCTCCAGATGTTGAACGAGTTAGTTGAACTCCGGCGGAAGCACTGAAGGTCAACTCCAGGCGCGAGTGGCGGGGTATTCATGAAAAGTGGCAGCGACAGACATAGTCATGGCCAGCCAAGCCTCCGGAATCTGAAACGGCGTCCGTGAAGCGAGCCCGACCTCCTGCTCATGCTCCTGAACCGTTTTGGTACCGGTGTTAACTGCGCCGTTATTTCGTGCATGAATTTAGCAGGGCAAAAATGATAAGCCTATTCATGTGAAAGCCAGACCGAAAGGACGTCAGTGTGTATCTCCTGCATCAAAAACACCCGTGCCCGTCCAACATTGACGTCAATACAACGAGATGGAAACGTAATATTTGCATGCATGGTCGTCTCAGGTCAGCCCACAGCTGAGCGCGATCTAGCATGCTATTAGAACACACCCCACGCCCACAGGATTTTGCAATCCGAATGAGCTGTTTCACCCGGCGCGGCCCCTGCGTCCCATGGCGAGGGAAGCGTGCTGTTGAGTTCGCAACGTGGCGAGTGAGCACCATATCCACTTCTCCAGTGCTACAATATGGCGAATGCTCATCATCTTCCTGTCAGCAGACTGGTTATTGATTCAACTTTTTTTTGTTGAACGATTCCATCATGATTCATTTTGGAATCTGAATGATTCAATCACCGTTCGATTCAACATTTACATATATGTGAATTTATGTCAAATCAATAAAAATGGAAACATACATATATATGATCATTAACATATTGTTACAGCAATACTATTTCAGTATAAATGAATGTAGTCACCGAGACTGCATGTATTTGCACAATTTACCGGTGTACTTGAATCGTTAAGAATCGTTCAATTTATTGATTCAACCAGCCTTGATTTGATTTATTTGTATTTATTTATTTAACATCATCGCCGACGGGGTTAACCATTTATGGGCGAAATCACACAGATAAAACCGTGCGTGCTTGATCAAAAAAATATGCGTGTTTTGATTCAATCACGATTCATGAATCAAAAGATCTGGTGGTGAATCATTTTGTTTTATTCAAGGAATTTTGATTGCACGATTCCAATCGATTAAATCAGTGTCGAATCAATAACCAGTCTGTTCCTGTGACAGGATCAGTGTACCACATCCCCGATCGTGACATGATGAAGGGAAAGCGTGCGAACCCGTTATGTGACCTGAGAGAAGCATCTAGGTACACAGTCTCATGGCGCCGCGATGGGATAAACAAGAACAGACGACAGTGTCGTGCCTCGTGCCGACTCGTGCCGCACCAGCGCGCGCCGAGCCGGGTTTGACTCGTGCCGCACCAGCGCGCGCCCAGCCGGGTTTGACTCGTGCCGCACCAGCGCGCGCCGAGCCGGGTTTGACTCGTGCCGCACCAGCGCGCGCCCAGCCGGGTTTGACTCGTGCCGCACCAGCGCGTACCGAGCCGGATTTGAATCGTGCCGCACCAGCGCGCGCCCAGCCGGGTTTGACTCGTGCCGCATCAGCGCGCACCGAGCCGGGTTTGACTCGTGTTGCACTAACGCCGACTGGCAGCGGTATATTTATTCACGCCGCACTCGGCCGGCAGCGGCCGGGACATAATTCATGGGCAAACCTCTCTGAAGCACGTGGCAATGCGCACTGGCATGTGTTGAGGTTTTGCTGTCCAGGCCGGCAGTCAGGCCGGCAGTCAGCCGCCGAGGCCAGCCGAGGCCATCTCGCACGTCATAGGCTGAGACCACTATCTGGCATAGCTGAATATTAGGTCGCTGACAGGGGCGGGTACACACCTGCCGACCAACGAGATGCGTCTCCTCGTCGGCAACAGTAATACGACCGAGAAACACATGGGTACTGCCGTTACGATTATGCTTTGCCCGAGGCAGCCAAGAACACCAAGAGTACACCAAGTTCTATGTAAACATGCGTGAAAGGACCTGCGCTTATGGGCACAAGTTTCGTCATTTTAGGCACAATTGCACCGAGTTACACAACATGTTTAGTTAGTGGCGGCTCGAGGGCGATGCCCACGAACATTTTTCCAGCTGAAAAACGACAATATCCGGGTGTTATGCAACTAGAGAATCTGCGCCCGGTGAAATGAGTACGATGGCCCGATAACTGGCAGCTCATGAGGAAATAAGCACAAAGACATATTTACTTGTGATATAATCAATGTGCTGTAGAATGTAACTGCTGTAAATGCTGCTGTAGAATGCACCTGCTCAGCAAGTGTGGTTTCTCCTTTTTGATGATTTTTATATGATCTTATTTTTAACGCTTATATTCTGAAATCGGAAAGATGGTTGTGCAATGTGTTTATCTACAGCAGGAATGAAATTATAACACACAACTTTGGCATTCGTCAAGTGCTTTACGAATTCCAATAATTTGGATTTAGGATTAAAACATTAACAAAGTCGAATAGCTCCAATTCTCGAAATCGAATCCTCGGTTCATTGGCGACATAATCAGATCACTCGGTCCACTAGTTTTACAGGTACATACCGATGAAAACCAGTTCTGCATTTGCTTCAAAACTACCTCCAATCATATCCACTAGCACTGTAAAGCAATCTCCGATTTTCAGCCGATAAGGCCATGCCCAAGATTACCGTCAAACTTGCTCAACTAACACTGAACTTTCTTTCTCAATCTCGCCTCTGGGTCCGGCTCCACCCGACCCCTCCCCTAAGTCGCCAGAGACCCTGCCCTGTCTGCCTCCCTGTAGATCCGGCTGTCCAACAGCCCCCCTCTCCCTCCCCTCTCCCTCCTCCCGTCTGACACGTCCCCAGTGCCCGGGGCGTGCCCGGAGGCACTGCGCAGCAGACAGCCTGTCATCAGCGCCAGCCGGACGCCGGTGCTGTCGCCTCAGGCGGTGACACGGGCTGACCCCCGGATAGAACAATCACCGCCTGGGGCGGCATTAGACAAACCCGCGGCGGTGGCGTCGCAGCAGGGCCGCTACCGCCGGTAGTGACTTGGAGACGGGTGTGTGTCTGTGTAGTGTATGTATGTGATGAGTCTGGCTACTGGCGAGGTCATTCGGTCCCCCCGCTTGGGTCAGGATGAGAGACCCCGACTATAAATGATGACAATCGTATCGTCCGTAAAGCCTCAGTACCGACGCCGTACGCATGCGACATGGACAGGCGCGATCTGTTCCTAACCAAAACAGCTGCTCGGCATATACGCTGGTGCACAAAACCGGTCACGCACATATTTGCGCCGTGACGAATGAGGAGTCGGTTAGGTCGGCCTTGATCAGTGCCGGTATTGCCAGTGATGTTGCATCAGGACCCTGACTGACACCTGCCGAAGGTAACAGCGTAACTACGCCGACCCACCCCGCTGTCGTCAGACGCCAGGGACTGATCTAGACAATCTTCAGGGGAGGGAGGGGTAGGGGGGGTCATCAATTGCAGTGGTGCCCCTACCTATACCCAAATCTGAAAACTCAACGGATTTGGTCCACTATATTTTGAGGGTGCCCCTATTTCAGCATTTTTTATTGACAAAACGTTGGCTATAGGTATTTGCAATATCAGTTGTACCCTTTCTATCATTTAAAGAACAGTGAATGGTGCTAAAATATATAATTTGTAGTCAAGGGCGGCCCCAGACGACTGATGCAGAATTGACCAAGAGGGTAGTCGAGGTTCGTGACCAGGGGGTAGAATTGCACATCTCATGAAGGTGGTAGCCGTTTTTTTACGAGCAGTAAATCTTATGCATGCGATAGCGGTGTATCATATTGCTTTGTGTCTCGTGCGGACCTCATAAATATTATTGAACACAAAATAGGCAGGATTTTGCTTGAAGAAAATCTGTCACAAAAGCTGCACTTAAACTTAACTACCAATGGTATTTACGCAAAATAGACACCCATACAACCATTATTGCGCGGCGCCAAAATATGAGGTTTTGAGCGGGCTGGAGAACTAATTTTTGCTATTGGAACCAGGATGCAGGGTCAAAACGAGGAAATATGTCTGGAGCAAAAGGTGGGGTCAAAAGACATGTTGGCCCCCTCCTTTAAGACCAAGGGTGGGGCCATGCCCCCCCCCCTCCCCCCAGGCCGCCAGTGTGTACAGTCTATATAAGACCATTTTGTACTAGAAAAGAACACTGAATGATTTGCGCCTCGTAGCGGCGCGGATTTTTTATTTATTTATTGGTCTGGATAACTGGGCCCTAAAAATATCGAAAGGTTCTATGATCTATATGTATCAGCCCAAGGGCACCAATGCAGCCACTCAATGAGATTCTGCCATCACAAAGATAGAAGGAATTTCTCCGCAGTGGCACACAAATGTGATATTTTTCGACTTTATCACCCAATTATAACAGCTTGGGTGCAGTTGCTTACCAGTTTCAAATACGTTTCATGGATTTCCAGCCATGAACCACATTATAAAAAGCCCAAATGACGGGCCCTATGGGTTCATTATACTATGGGCCCTGTGGGTTCGTTCGCGACAAAAAACGATAGTCAACAAACATCGTGACATCGAAGATTTATCAGGACGCACGTATGTAATATGCGCCGCGAAGCTGCGCGTTTTTTGTCTCTTAATCTTGCACCATTTCGCATAAAAAGATGGGGTTTCAGAAATTTGATGGGGCACCAGGGCATTGATGCCCCGCCTCCCCATCCTCCTGGATTCAAGGGGGCACGGTGCCCGATGCCCCCCCCTGTTCCACCCCCTATGTAAGCGGATCCCGACTCCCGAGAGTCCTCAGGGCCCCTCGAGTCCGATACGTTGTTGCCTCTGGTATAAAGGCACTTTGGTGCCCCTTCATAGCCCAAGGGTCGGGAGACATGAATGATCATTTTTTTTGCACAATTTAGCAATTCTAATTTAGCGTCATCTCGCGAAAGCAAGACAAAATATCAGCGACCAATGCTTGTGAATTCATGGCGGCACCAGGCCATTGCTTCCCCTCCTGGATTCAAGGAGGCACGGTACCCCGGTGCCTCTCCTGGCCCCACAGTGCCGCCTAGCGACACGGTGGTGTCCCTGGTACGCCGGCGCGGTCGTGGCACTGGTACGCCGACGCGGTGGTGCCCCTGGTACGCCGCCGCGGTCGTGGCACTGGTACGCCGGCGCGGTCATGACACTGGTACGCCGGCGCGGTCGTGGCACTGGTACGCCGGCGCGGTGGTACCGCTGGTTCAAAGAACACTGCAAAATTTGCGCTAGCGACGCGATTTTTCCCCCTTTATCTTTTGTGGTGCCCCTGGTGCCACGGCGCGGTGGTGCTCCTGGTGCCCCGGCGCAATGGTGCCCTTTCACGGCCCAATGGGGGGGGGGGATTATGACCCCCGTGACCCCCCCCCCCCCCGGGATCCGCCACTGTCAGACCCCGGCGACCCCGGGTACCTGGGAGTCCCGATCAGTAACTTCCCTATTCTGCGTATAACACTTGGTATACTTCTACGCATGTATATTTGTTTTTGTGTGACAAGCCAAGGTAGGTTCATAGAGTTTCCAGTGTTTCAAAAGACCGCTTGACCAATTCTAAACCCAGCACAGAAGCGAACTATATTTTACAGTTTTAAGCATATTACAACCGTCAAAACGAAAGTCTGGGAATTTACCGTACTGACTGAGTAGACACTGAGGAAGGGAGTATGCATCCGTAATACCACCCAAACATATTCAACGCAATGTCCTTGCCATGTGGAGCAGCAGTAGCGGCAGTGAGCGACATGTCCGGGACGGGGCTTATCCACTTCAACAGAAGACAGACAGGTCGGGACAGACCGTCTGACCGCCCGGACGTCAGCACACCGTCCCGCTCTGACCGCTGATCGTCACCTGACAGTTCTGCTGACGTCAGAGGCGGCACCACCGGGCCGGGACCGGACGGGGTCCGTCAGCGGGCCTGCGGCACTGCCCTGACTGCCCTGACCACCCTTACCGCCCTGACCACCCTGACCACCCTGACCACCCTGACCACCCTGACCGTCCTGACCACCCTGACCGTCCTGACCGCCCCGGCCGCCCTGACCGCCCTGGCCGCGCCTTCTGTGACGACTGTGGCGACTATGACGACTGTGACGACTGTGACGAATGTGACGAGGGATGGACGGGTCCATCATCCGGTGCCTACCACTACCATACACCAGTGTTTTAACCCCGTCACCTCCGCCGTCACTGGCGCCCTGACCGCGTCATCGCGCTCTGCCGCAGGCTGTGACGAGAGACGGGACCTGTCCAACACCGGGCGTCTACCACAGACCCAGTTGTGGTCACCTCGTCCCCCCATTACCAGTCATCTTGCCACCCAGCCAACCTGTCACCTCGTCACCCAGCTATCTCGTCCCCCGTCCCCCAGCCATCTCGTCTCCCCCGTCACCTCGTACTCCATCCCCCAGCCAAACCGTCACCTCGTCACCCAGCCATCTCGTCCCCCCGTCCCCCAGCCATCTCGTCTCCCCCGTCACCCAGCCAAACCGTCACCTCGTCACCCAGCCATCTCGTCCTCCCGTCACCTCGTACTCCGTCCCCCAGCCAAACCGTCACCTCGTCACCCAGCCATCTCGTCCCCCAGCCAAACCGTCACACCGTCACACCGTCACCCAGTCACCCAGTCAACCAGTCAACCAGTCAACCAGTCAACCAGTCAACCAGTCATCCAGTCATCCAGTCATCCAGTCAACCAGTCACCCTGTCACCCAGTCACCTCGTCAACCTGTCGCCCAGTCACCTTGTCAACCTGTCGCACATCACCTACCTCGCTCGCGCCCATGCCGATAGCGCTCCGTTCGCTAACGGGCCTGACACGGAAAACGGCCCGCTGCCCGCTACAGCGCGACGCTACAGGTCAGAGACGTGCGCAGTTCGACCACCGTCGAGCAGGAAGGTCGTGTCGCGCCGGCCGGGCTTTTCGGCCTAGCGCAAAAACCGCCAGACCAGAATAACAGTACAGCGGGAAAAGAAACAATCTACAAATGGCCTGCTTTAGGTGCATGGATTTAATAAGATAGCATGCGGCGTGGTGGCAGGTTCGTGTGCCTCCACTGGCGACAGGTATCTTGGCCGTCAGTGTGTGGCTTTCCCACCAGGCGCACAGAGAGGCCAGGCGGCGTGGTTCAAATCCGAGCCGTGAGACGAAACTGGCCCGCACCCCTGTCAGGCGGCCCGATGTCGCCATGTCGTCGCTAGAGGTGCGGCGGCTAGCAACTCTGCGCCGGCTAGCAACCGTTCGGCCGCTGCCACGATTAAACCAGTTCGGGGCGGGACTCCAGGAATCATCGCTCGGCATCGTTCGGCATCGTTCGGCACCGCCTCCTGGCCAACCATCTGTGGTCATAGAGGAAACGAGGCAACTCTGCTCCGCACGACCGAACCAGCCAGGGCTAGAACAGAGCTTCCAACAGGGTGAAGTCACGAGAAACGCCACCTGGCTTCCGTTCTCATGAGATACATGGATAACCAGGTTTGCGGATATTCTCAAACCGCTGTGACGAAACCAGCAATGACTACGTGGGTGGCGGCGTTGTCAAACTACAGCTTTCCGAAGAATCAATTTCCGTTCCCAAACCTGTCCTTGTTTTATGGAGCCACATTTGTCGTGATTAGTGCTAGTCAGCTGTCAACTCATGCTGTCACCAGTAACTGTCATTTGTAATTCAGCGGAGGTATGACGTCAAACAGTGCAGCACTCACGGATGCAGCAGCATTTGCTTTGTAAGATGCACATAAAAGCACACCTTCTAGCGGTTTCGCATGTAACGATGAGTGGTGCTGGCGTTTCTTAGTAAACCGATGACAAAATGTACATATCATTCGACGGCACCTCTCTCCCGCCCGGCCCCGTCCAACCCCACCACACATACTGCAGGTGAGCACAATTCTGCAAGTTGGACGAGCTACATACAATGTGTCGGCTGCCGCTCACGATCGGCTAACGGGCCAGGTAAGGCGGGCACCTTCCGTCGTCTCCAATGGACAAACAAATCGACCAAGACGTGGCATACGATGCAGAAACCCTTGGAATCATGTTACAAAAAGCAAGATACGGAAGGTACCTGCCAACAACCCTCGGAAGCTTTTCAAAGGCTTCTGCCAGTCGTTGTTCGTTGCATGGATTCAATAGTCCCTCAGTCGTGTGACGTGTCGCAGTATTTCGCAGTTTGTTCACCTCTATGGCCTTCATCAAGCCGCCACGCCCCCGGCAGACATCTGGTCAGTTCCCAACACTCGTCACGAGCGCCGGCACTGTCTCAGGCGCGCCGTCTGCGCCGCGGGTCAGCGCACACAGTCATCTCTGCCCCAGGGGCAAAGCAGACTCCGCCAGATGTGCAGCCCCAGGATAAAAACCCTGGTCCAGCCGGCCGCCAGAGATGAAAACAATGATGCAAATTGTCATACGATATTGTACACTTTTGAATATATGACGTTAAGGTCAAACAGAGGACGGGAAAAGTATTATTTTATCAAAAACATCGGATCTGCATTCCTAACAAGCCGTTCATGGATACAAACCTACTATGTGCTGTTTTCTAACAGCACAAATGCCGTTTCAACAGCATGAATTTGAATGTTTTCAGTATCATATTACATATTTTCATCATTGTTTTCATCCTGCTGTCGTAACCACGTCGCACGTTTCACGTTCGTCACACTGTGTTCGTTAACCTCTAGCGTTAAAGGGAATAGTTCACCTTTAACATGGGGTTTTGGACTGAGATAGCAGATTTGTAGAGCAGATCTAAAAATGGTTTGTGGTGAAAGAATTACCTCCCTACGTTAAGTAATTTCGACACAGGACTAGTGGGCCCGATTTCAATCCCGCTGTTCCGGGCCACGATCGGGGAATGAACGCTCGCCGCCGCGCCGCCGGAGGCAGGTACACTCTCTGGCACGTAGTCTCTGGTCACGACGCCTCGTTAATATCCGCTCAGCCGCCCGGGCGGCGCGGCGGCCCCTTGTCAGAGACCGTACTTGGCGTCAGGCGGAGGGGGGCGGAGCCAGAACGCCAGCTGCTATCGTACGATTTCTCGTGAAATAGAAAGAGAAACTGACTTCTTTCTCCACATATATCCATCAGTTGTCCAAACCAAAGTCATATTCATAGTTTTGAGCTCAAGATGCACCTACTGGTTGAACTTCAAGACAACTTTCAAGGTGACCTATTCCCTTTAACCTCTACCGGCCAGGCGGACACTGCGGAGAAGAGCAGGTGCCCCCCCCCCACACTCCTCATCCCTGGCTTGATGCAGGCCCGTCACGGATATCAGCCTAACAGCCCCCCCCCCCCGCCCCGCCAGCCGCTCTGCAGATGGGCATCAATTAGCTGCAGCAGCGCGTGCAACAGGGAGATGGGAGGGACGGTGTTGTGAACGGCAGGGGCAGTGTTTCGGAAACGGTGGGATTATGTGAGCGGAGGTGATGACAAACGGTGGGATTATGTGAGAGGAGGTGATGGCAAACGGTGGGATTATGTGACCGAAGGTGATGACAAACGGTGGGATTATGTGAACGGAGGTGATGACAAACGGTGGGATTATGTGACCGAAGGTGATGACAAACGGTGGGATTATGTGAACGGAGGTGATGACAAACGGTGGGATTATGTGACCGAAGGTGATGACAAACGGTGGGATTATGTGACCGAAGGTGATGACAAACGGTGGGATTATGTGACCGAAGGTGATGGCAAACGGTGGGATTATGTGAGCGGAGGTGATTGCAAAGTGGTGTACCTATTTGTATTCCACTGGACAAATCTATTTAACTGATGACGACATATTGGGATATTTCACAGATAAATAATTGTGACAAAAGGCTAGTTTTTAGGCTAGAGCTAGTTTTTAGTGTATACTTTATTAATGTAATAAGAAACTGCAAGGATATTAAACTACTTATTGTGCATGATATTCAGGATAACATAATACAGCTATAATCTCGCAGCAGTAATTGAGAAGAAACCCCTACAGAAAGTCAGGCCGCGGAGAGACGAGGAGGCGTAGCCAGATGCTGCCCGGAAGCTCCGAGTGACGCTCTTAGCCCCGAGGCTACAGACCGCTTTCCTGTGATGTCTGGCTCCGAGAGCCCTCGACATTGCGTGGCGGCGTGCCATGCATTCACTGTGCGCAACAGTTCTCAACTACGCTCCTGGCGGGCACAGCGTGTGGGGCTGGCACGCTCACAGATAAACTGTCCACCGCCGGCCAAATCTCTGCACGCGTCTGGGCGGGATAAAACTGGCCATGTCGTGAGTCAAACTAAGAGTCACGCCCGCTTGTTATCTAGCGGCCCGAGCGATGACTCATATCGTTCGAGTGTCGTATGTCCTGTAACTCGCCGTGTTGCTTGCGGCGTGCTCGAGTTGTTGTTCATTGAAACTTATGGGAAAAAATAATAGTGATCCAACCCGGCAAGACTCAAATCAGATATCAAGATGACATGAATTTGAACAATCTGTCACACCTTCAAGACGTGCTAAGACACGATGAGTGGATGGAATGATGATGTTATGGTTATGATGACATGAGTAGATGTTTTCTGAGTCAGGTCAGCTTACTCTTACCCCCCCCCCCCCCATCCATCCACCTCCCTCAACCCCTCTCCTGTCCACCCTTCTCACCCCCCCCCCCAATCCATCCGCCTCCCTCGCCCCCTCTCCCGTCCACCCTTCTCACCCCCCCCCCCAATCCATCCGCCTCCCTCGCCCCCTCTCCCGTCCACCCTTCTCATATCTCCTCCTGGCTCCCTCCTCCCCTCCCGCCTCCGTCCTCGTCCCCTCGTCCACTCACTGTTCGCCTTGCTGTACTTGTCGCGGGTCTCGTTCAGCTGCAGGGTGGGGAACGGCGTCAGCTGCTCCAGCCGGACGATGGCCACGTCCGAGCGCCCGCTGGCCTCCCGCTCCGCCGCCAGCGCGTAGTAGTGCTTGCCGGAGCAGAAGAGCACGGTGCGCACCTGGTCTGCGCTGGCAGCAGGGTCATCTGAGGACACACGGGTACGGCAGGGGTGAGCTGGGCACATACGGGTACGGCAGGGGTGAGCTGGGCACATACGGGTACGGCAGGGGTGAGCTGGGCACATACGGGTACGGCAGGGGTGAGCTGGGCACATACGGGTACGGCAGGGGTGAGCTGGGCACATACGGGTACGGCAGGGGTGAGCTGGGCACATACGGGTACGGCAGGGGTGAGCTGGGCACATACGGGTACGGCAGGGGTGAGCTGGGCACATACGGGTACGGCAGGGGTGAGCTGGGCACATACGGGTACGGCAGGGGTGAGCTGGGCACATACGGGTACGGCAGGGGTGAGCTGGGCACACACGGGTACGGCAGGGGTGAGCTGGGCACACACGGGTACGGCAGGGGTGAGCTGGGCACACACGGGTAGTACGGCAGGGGTGAGCTGGGCACATACGGGCACGGCAGAGGTCAGTGGCCGCGGCACAGGCGCAGTAGGGGAACGAACGACGGCTGCTTCATGATTGCACAATCTTGTGCGGTGAAAAACAACATATACCGATATTTAGTTATTGTATTAGCGTGAAGAGGCTGTCGTTACAGTTGCAGGCCGTTGGCTGTTGTTGTGTTGTTTGTTAGTTAGTGTTGTGTGTTGGCTTATTCGTAGTGTTGTTTGTTGGGGGTTTGTTGTCGTGTTATTTGTTGTTAGTTAGTGTTGTTTGTTAGTTAGTGTTGTTTGTTGGCTTATTCGTAGTGTTGTTTGTTGGGGTTTGTTGTTGTGCTGTTTGTTGTTAGTTAGTGTTGTTTGTTAGTTAGTGTTGTTTGTTGGCTTATTCGTAGTGTTGTTTGTTGGGAGTTTGTTGTTGTTAGTTAGTGTTGTTTGTTAGTTAGTGTTGTTTGTTGGCTTATTCGTAGTGTTGTTTGTTGGGGGTTTGTTGCTGTGCTGTTTGTTGTTAGTCAGTGTTGTTTGTTAGTGTATGTCTACTGAGTTGTGTGTTTATTAGTACCAGCGGCAGTTATCACGCAACGCAAGTCGAAGAAGACCTAGTCGAGTCTGTCCATGTAGCTTGGATGTGGACGTTTTCCACTGAATGGACGGACACGACGATTACCGTCATGCTCAAGGCTGGGCTTGTCAGTGGAAATGTCGGCCGTCGGGCCGTGCCTGGTCTGTGGTTATGATCCGGTCTGCCCTATCGGTGTCTTTCACTCACGTTCAACTTTCGCTGCTTTGTTCACCTGATTTAAAATATCCTTAAAGGAAATAGTTCACCTTCGGATTTTTTTTCTTTCAGAACACGATTGTATTGTATTTTTTAATACAGTTTCTTTTTTTTCTTTTCAAAAATGGTCCTACATCGCGCCAATTCAGGACAGAAGGCCGTAAATTATTAATGTTATGGTGTGCGTTATTGGTCTGCGCATGCTCAGACCAGTGCTGGCACTCTCAGACGGTACAGTATATCATATATGCGCCGCATTCCTTCGCCAAAAAGCCAAATATCTTCGGCTGGAGTCTTTTCAGCCAAGAAAAGTTGGAGATAAGGATTTCTCAACACAGGCTACAAAACTGCTATTTCAGTTCAAAATCCCATGTTGAAGGTGAACTATTTCCTTTAAGCTTTCACAATACTTTCGATGCTTTGTTCAGTCCATTTAATATATCCTTTAATTGTAACAATAACTTCGTATTTAAAGCTTAGTTGAAAGACAATATCAACACCACAATTGACGTCCTAGCCTATCAAATATAGCCTGGTCACGAGGCGTATGTTCCTGAGTGTCTCGAGCGAGAAAGGTAGGCACTCTGCTCGCGCCAGGCCGGCCTACCTCCGTCACATGCCTGGATCCCTGATCATGAGTCAACATTCGTCGGCTGAGTGCGTCATCACAAACTTATCAGCTCCATAATCGGCCGGTTCGGCATGATCCTGTTCCAGCGGGCGCTGAGCCGGCTAAATTCCCCCGGTGTTAGCTATCACAACACCCGACCACGACTCCGCGGCGCCAGATGACCACCACAGATCACTGCCAGATGACCACCACAGATGACTGCCAACGGCAAACAATCAGCAGCGGACGGCGGCGCGGACGACGGCCGGATGGCGGCGCGGGCGGCGGCACGGGCGGCGGCACGGGCGGCAGCGCGGACGGCGGCACAGACGACGGCGCAGACGACGGCGCAGAACGACCAACGAATAGCCCACGAATCGACCCACGTACAGTCTACCGTGACAAACCAAACATCATCAACCCATTCTGAGAGAGCCAGCGCGTAGTTCCCAACGTGCTTACAGTCGTGTGAGGTCCCGAACGAGTCGACAATTTATCACCCGGTGTTTGGATTCAAGCTAAAACCATGCGATGCTCGTCGAGGACCTGCGCAGACGACCTGCGGACACGACGGAATTCGCGCGCCGCTCGTGCCATGGTCTAAAATCGACCGCGACGCGACGCACCAGCCCGCCTGACTGGCTGACTAATTACATCCCCGGACACTGAGCCGACGAAGCCCGGCGAGCTGATGACGTCACACGTCGTGACGCCCCCGCCCGCCCCCTGCCGAGATCGGGAGCCAAGTTCTGGCGCCGCGTGTCGCTCCCAGACCAGAACGGAAGACGCATCACGCAGAGTCGCATTCCGGCATCGTGAGAAGGCGGCGCCGTCTCAGTCTCCTCTTAGAAGTGGACTCCCGAGACAGACCCGTCATCCCGGCGCCTCCAGACACTCATTAACTGCCGGCCACCATCCCGCTGCTGTCTCACCCATCCCATCCAGGCAGCGCGACGACTGTATCATTACCAGGAGCCGGACCGCGGCCCTGCCAGGCATCCGAAGCTCGCCATACCGCCGCTGCAGGCGGCTGGCGCCATGAATGACACGGACTCATTGGCCCCGTCAGGCTGATTCGTAACATCCGTGACAGCCCCCCGGTCGGGCCCGGCGGCGGCCGGCGGTGCCCATATATGTACAGTGCGCGCCCGTCCGGCGCCGGGCCGCCACTGAGCCGCCGCTCAGTCGGACTCAGTCCCGTTAGCAGGACCGTCCTCAACGCCGCCCGCCACGGCCGCCGGTCACCGCCACCGCCACGGCCGCCACGGCCGCCACGGCCGCCACGGCCGCCACGGCCGCCACGGCCGCCACGGCCACCGCCACAGTCACGGCCGCCACCACAGCCGCCGCCACGGCCACCACGGCCACCGCCACGGCCGCCGCCACGGTCACGGTCACCGCCACCGCCACCGCCACCGCCGCCACGGCCACCGCCACGGCCACCGCCACGGCCACCGCCACGGCCGCCACGGCCACCACGGCCGCCACGGCCACCACCGCTGAATCAGATCATGACTTCCACCGAAATAAAAATGACGTCAAACAGCCGGCTTTACTCTGTTTGTGTGGCCATACGAGGAATCGTAGGGAAAAGCGCCAGGTAAAAACACTCGCGTCGATATTTTGACGAAGCTGGGCCCGGCTTTGAAAAAGTTGCTCGCCGCTTTTTGAAGTTTTGCTTGCCGGGGCTTTGAAGTTCTTGGTGAAATAAATAGTGCGGACTGAAGATAGCCTCACTGGCGTTGGTTTGTGGACACAGTGTTTCCTCCACTCTGCTCCCAAATGATGGACCGGAAACAGTCTGCAGCAATCAATCTAGATAATGTTGCCATATTGACGCTCCATTGTATGTCTGTTGTTTGTGGATTATTCATTATTCCGTTCGAAGAATTGACCTTGCCGCTGCACACGCAATATTTCGCCCAAACTTCCTTAAGCATGAATGGCGAATTAATGATAAAATGTTGTAATTAACAAACGAGCAGACACGTGGCTATTCTCGCGTGATGACGAACTAACACACCCGTCAGTTCAGTCAATCAGCTCCGGGATATTAACGCCTGGGTGAATTACGTTTAGAGAGGTCAAACAGTAGACCTTTAAATACAATTCAATGCCGATGAAAGCGGGAAACATTCCGCTGCTAAAATATAAACATGGCCTTTGACAAGATCCCGCGAATAAATGTTGGAATATTAAACATACGGGAAATCGATGTGTCATGCATGCCTCATAAATATTTAATTTGCGATGTGTAGAGGTTTGCGTTCAAAGCTGTGCCGTTATCCGTAATGCCGTTAGGTCGAAGAGCCTTAAATGTACAACTTATAACGGATATCGCAGCATACGTCAAATTAAGGCGTATTCCGCGACGCGCACAACGCGCACGGCTAAAAAAATAGTAAAGCTGCGGCGCCAGCGAGCATTGCAGGAATTATGTAGGAAATTGTGTGGGGATCGTGACCTCACTGTTGGTCCGGTCCTGAGCGATGCGAACAGTACGCTCCGCCGAGTGGCAGGCAAGCGTAAGGCAAGCGTAAGGCAAGCATGTCGAGAAATAAGGAATGAAGACAGGCCCACACAAACCGACGAGTCCCCGCGACTACGGCAGCTGAGCCGGGCTTCTGCCCCGCTCCTGGCGGTTCATCATGGCGATAGTACGGGTGAGATTCGGCACGGCAGACCGCAGGATGTTACCCCCACAGGTCGGTAGCCTCCGCCCGCCCACCCGGGCCACTGCCGCATGCTGTTTACTTGGCAGTGGCGCGGCCTGTGACGCCTTCTGGCGACCTGTGACGTGTACTCGACCGCGATGACCAGCGACCTCTGGTAACGCTCAATCTTCCCGCACAGGTGCAAAAACCGACGATAACTTGTAACCACATTTGCGGAAACTTTTGAATTCATGCCAAACTACCCACGTCATAAATGTTTACATCGAATGCTACCAGACCCACAGTCCAGGAACTTTCGATAATCACATTTCATGTGGTTTTTCGCAGGATGAAATAGTTTTTCCGCAATCGTTTGGCAAAATTTCGTTGATTTTTGTTAACCTCTGCCCTACCACAGACGCGTCATGGTTCCCCGCTGACCACTGACGGTTCCGTCACAGTTCCCCGCTGACGGTTCCGTCACGGTTCCCCGCTGACCACTGACGGTTCCGTCACGGTTCCCCGCTGACCACTGACGGTTCCGTCACGGTTCCCCGCTGACCACTGAAGGTTCCGTCATGGTTCCCCGCTGACCACTGACGGTTCCGTCACGGTTCCCCGCTGACCACTGACGGTTCCGTCACGGTTCCCCGCTGACCACTGACGGTTCCGTCACGGTTCCCCGCTCACCACTGACGGTTCCCCGCTCACCACTACACGGTTCCGTCACGGTTCCCCGCTGACCACTGAAGGTTCCGTCATGGTTCCCCGCTGACCACTGACGGTTCCGTCACGGTTCCCCGCTGACCACTGACGGTTCCGTCACGGTTCCCCGCTGACCACTGACGGTTCCGTCATGGTTCCCCGCTGACCACTGACGGTTCCGTCACGGTTCCCCGCTGACCACTGACGGTTCCCCGCTCACCACTACACACACACACCGCAGACAGTGGTCAGCAGCTGTGCAGAAGCGGCACCACACCGCCACAGAGCGGAGCGGAGCGGCGGTTCGCAGCCGGTCACCCTCACATCGTCACGGCAGCGTGACGGTGTGACGTCACGGTCTTCACAGCAGCGTCACGGTGACGCAATGCCGTCACCAGAGCCGAACGCCACCGTGTGACGGGACTGAAGTGATGTGGGTGATGTGGGTGATGTGGGTGACGTGGGTGATGTGGGTGACGTAGGTGACGTGATGCAGGTAGGCGCCTCCGTTGGCATTCAGGTACGTTATGTAAGGTAACTGTGGCCTTCCGCGCCTGGTAATGATGTGGATGTGGACACTGTGTTGCATTGTGTCGTGCACACAGTCTAATCAACACGAGGCTGTAACGGTACACTATCTGATCATTGCAGGGCAAACCAGTTACAGCAACACCTGAAGAAAACAAAGCTGGAGCCAACCCGTCCAAAATAAACAGTTTTTTTTAAAACAGTATTCTTGATTTCAACGGTAAAATTCCGGTAGCCACTAGTTCAGCCTGTCCATACACTTCTCGCCAGCATCTGGAAACACAATGAGCCTTGAATGTCACCATGCTGCCCGCTACGGATCGCCTCCGATAGACTCGTCGCCCTGTTGTGCAATGTGTGCAGCGGCTCAGATCGAGCGCCGGCCGGCCGACCAGTCAGTTGGTGTCAGATCAAACCGGTCAGATCCCGCCCTGCTGGGCACAGGTTCGTGACGAGTAATTTGGCGCGGCGATTTAATTTGGCGCGGCGATTTGGACCGTGTAGGAGAGCTAGAGCGTACAGAAGCGGCGGGGTGGGGGGTGTCAGGGGGAGACGAGGACGAGTCTGTAATCCACATCCGTCTGATTTCCGCTCGGCTTGTGTAACTGATATCATTAAACAGACATTTGTCAGGATATACGGTGTCTGTGCTTATCGAAGATTATGTACAGTCTAATGAGTCAGTATACCGTAGCTTTGACTGCATCGAATCAAGGAGTGGCCTCGAGCATTGTCTTCGTCGCTTGCCCGCTTTGTATGATGATTTAATACGCACTTGACGGCATTAAACAAATGCAGACGGGCAAAATAGCCATTCGGTACAATGCATAGGAGTGGCCCGCGTCCTTGTCTGTCTGCACCGACTAATCCGCTGGATTTTTAGTATCGATACTGAATCATGCCAGCTTGTGCAATGTGACAGGAAAAACGTGAGACAAAACCCGAGTGGCGTGGTAACCAGGCAGTGCGCTTTCTATGGCACTGCGCATGGACATGTAAGACGAGGACCATTTCGTGAACAAGGAATAACAACTACGTAAAAGCGATTACCCAACTAACCGATTATTCTCAGCATTGGACAATGCCGATTTTTTCAGCATTTCTATCTACAAGATTTCAACTCTTCGAACACTACTGATTCGTCAATCACTCTTACGGAGCGACCACATAGCCCCGAATACTCGACTGATGCAAGACTCCGGGCCATTGCAGACCCTGCCTGTCCCGCGCCCACACTCCCACACTACCAGCTGACATGCGTCCCGTGACGCGTCCCCTGTCCCCTGTGCACGCGCCGTCACTGACCAACGGTCCCGGTCCCGCATATGGCTCCACTCCCGCCTGCCGTGTCACGTTCAATGTCACGCGTTACACGGACATTCCTAGAACACACAGGGCCGAGCTGAGACCACACACTTGTTCCGTCGGCAGCGAGGAATCGACACGGTAAGGCGCTCGTGATCGAAGGTTACTGCGCAATAACAAACGTTCAGCCATGCAGCGGCGCCGGCGACGTCTAATTCTGGAAAGTTCGGCGTCATTACACGGCTCGCAGGGATAACAGCCTGAACGGACTGATTAGAAACTAAGCCCGACCAGTGTTCATCAAGCTTTTGGAGGTCGGCAAATCTAGCAATGCTCATTTAGCCATTAAGACGTAAAGTCTTATCAAGGAAGCTTAACCAGGGACCATCGCGTTGCGAATTGTGATGCAGTAATAGTATCAACTACGCCACAAACTCAACAAGCCGCACGATAACATCTGAGAGCCATATGTATCCACCCACTAGGCTCGGCTAATTGATTTGCGAAGATAGCCACTTTGCGCGCAAATACAACTTCAAGTTCTGAGGTCTATGCTTTCATTACGAACATATAAAGCAGGCTTCACACCGGATGCGGACTCCGCGTCCGCACACGTCACGCATGCGGACTCGGTGTACGCACGCGTGACGCATGCGTTTTCGGTGCGAAGGGGGTATTTCCGCGCCCTGTCCCCCGCGTCCGTACGCGTACGCACGCGTTCTGGAAAAGTTCGACATTGTCCATCTTTTACGCGTCCCGATGCGTTTTTGAGAGCAAATTAGCGCGGCGCGGCAATAAAGGAACGTTGTTTTTGTCAAGTTGTGATGTAAATTGTTGTTAGTTTGCTTCCAATTCAGTGCGTTTCTAGGTGGATCATTGATTATTCTGCAAATAATAAATTTATAAATAAATAAATAAATATAATATATATAATACAAATATATTAATATAATATAATATATAATATATAATATAAATAATTAATTATTCGGCAAATAACCTCCCCAGCAGTGGTTCTCTAACCCAAGTGCTTATAGAGCCAGATTGAGATCCACGTCTTGACGATAGCAATGGAAACATCAGAAGGTCATGCTCAGCCATAAGTAATTGTCTCCAATGAATTAATTGCTAATTAACATAAGTGCTGTTTTTTTCTGCACGTTTTTTCTTCAAATAAAGTTAGCATTCATGCCTCAAATTTCCAATGAATGGGGGGGGGGGGGGGTATGAAAGCTAAGCATATTTCGAAAACCAGTGCAGAAAAACACCAATGTCTGAATATATTATACCTAGGTACCTCTAAAAGTAGCAAAGATATATTCCAAATATGGCAATTACCTATATTCAACAAATTCAACATCTACTACTGCTAGCACCCCTGCATGCCTTGCTATCTGTCAAAAGGCACAACATTTATTTACCTCGGCACAACACCCATTTTCGTTGGTGAACATAAATTTGTTAATGTCGCTTGCGCGTCACATATCACTAGTTTGAAAGCTACCATATGGCTTGCGGGCAGCTACCAATGTCCATCTTCACGCGCGAACGCATGCGTAAGGTCGCTTACGCGTGGGGACGCGGAGTCCGCGTGCGGACACGAAGTCCGCGCCCGGTGTGAAGCCTGCTTGAGACGCATTACAACTGGCCGGACGTCAGCAAAACAAACAAGTACAAAACAAGTACATTGTCCTCCTTACGACGCCCGCCACACCGCGCCGAGCGCCGGTCTTAGAACTTGCCACACCGCGCCGAGCGCCGGTCTTAGAACGCCGCGGCCTATCTGCCGAGGATGTGGCCGGAGCGTCCGCCGGAACGTTACAGCACGCAGGAGGTACCGAGAAGACGCCCCGAGCGGACGGCCCGCCGGAAAGTCGCCAGACAGACCAACCGCGCCACCGGCTCTGAGGGAATCCCACCCGAAAATTCCCGGATCTCAGACGGCAGAAAACTGACACAATCGCGTCAGGATTCCCGCCGAATTTCACCACATCCCTGCAGCTGTGCGAGGATGGGCGCATTTTTTTTAGCAGACAAACAGACAAAGTCGTGGTCCCCAAACAACTTCAGAAGCATCCTCGTGACATACATGGTGTTTCAGTCCAATCCGCACAGTTGTATAAAGCAATTTATCCCCAGACGGACAACTTTGATAGTTATCACTTATTTTCATATTATAATCTTGCCAGGTTTAATGTGTACACTTATTTTTTATTTTATGTCATTACTCATCAAGATGCCGACACAAGAGGCCGGAAGATCAACTTGCTTCAAAACTTCCCGCGCTGGAGGGACTGCGGCGGAGACACCACATGTCTTTCAGTACCTGCCGTCCAGATACCCCCCCCCCCCCCCCAACAAAAAAACACACCTTGACGAGGACGTGGATGCTGTTGCTAAGCCTGCAAGTCTCTCCTGCACATTGAGCCCTTAAGCACCCCTCTGACGCCTCCTTCGGCAGCATCAGGAACGAGGGGATAAGTACCAACTACCACGAGGCACGGACTATCTGGCAGTGCTGAAGGACGTGGTGAAGGCCTGGATGGGTCAGAGCACTGGATGGCGCCACTACATCTTCCAGCAGGACGGTGCCCCTGTCCACAAAGCCGACATCGTGCAAAAGTGGTGTAAGAACAACTTCCCTGAGTCCTTGGTGAAGGAGGTTAGGCCCCCTTCCAGCCCAGACCGTAATCCGCTCAACCTCTATGTCTTCAGCGTTTGTGAGGTTGATGTCAACAAGCAGCTCCACACCACTGAAGATAGTTTGCGGAGCGGGGTTTTGGAGGGAATGGTGGATCTCAAGAGGGACGCGCTGTGGAAGGCGTGTGGCAGGTTCAGGTACAGACTGGAGCGGCTCATCGACGTCGACGACTTTTATGAGTGAACCTGAAAATCTGGCATGTGAAAATGTTCTTTGTAAATTTGAAGCAGAAATATTGACAAATGAAGTTTCTACGTTTGCTTTTCTTTGGGTTTGATTGTGCGGATTTTACTGAAACACCCTGTACATCGCTGCATTCAGGGCGTTTTAATTTGTAGCATATACTTATCAAACTATTCACAAAGTGTCCAATACTGCACTAAAACTGTTCCCAACATGTGCAAGCATTTTCCATCAATGTGCTGAGTGTTTCCATTATTGCACTCAACTGTTTCCATCAATGCGTTCACATCTCCCACCGTTGTGGTATATCATTTACATGGTTCCGAGTGTATCAACTTTCACAAGCTGTGTTCCATGACCGTCCCTACTCCTTCAATACGTGATCAGGATCCTCCGGCGTCAACACATGACGGACTGCCACTGACCTATGACGGGTCGCCAGTGTGTGCCGGGCGCCATGTCGGCCAGCGAGCTGGTAGCCTGAGGGTGACGCAGCAGCATCTTCGGCCCGACGATCAGCAGTGGTTTGCGGAAGTTACGCGCCATCTGGCGGCGCAAAGCGTGGAAGTTCTGCGCCGGAGTGGACGGGTTGACGATGTGCAGGTTCACGTCGTCACCTGTCGCAGGAAAGGGGGGGGGGGTGATGCTCAGTCGCAGGGTGATAATGCGCTGCGAAGGACACGGGGTCCAGTGCTGGACTGCTGGGTCGTCAGTGGTTTAGGTTCTGGTTCAGGTTGATTAACGATACGATTCATTGTCTGGCCGAGGTTCTGGTTAATATTCAAGTACATATTCTGGCTTTGGTTTCCATCAGGCGTGAAGCTCCGACTCGGGCTTGGAGTTCAATTTATCCAGTCGTATATAAATACACTATTGGCATGCGAACGAGACTTGAACGGATAAGCAATAATGGTGTGACTAAAGGGCTTTACTTTTGCAGAATCATTGGACATTAGTACAAGATAGGCTAGCTGACAAATGAGGTGTCAGCTGGGATGTTGGTATCTCTGAGAATCTACTTCACTGCGCTGCAATAGGGAGCAGGATTTACAGACACAGTCAAGGACACACTATCCGACAGCCAGACCACTCAGCCCAGACACGGTACAAAGCTGTGGCGAAAACACACTGGAATCAAAGCCACCGCATTAATTTTAGGAGCGTGTCCACAACTTAACCAGCCGAACATCCACTGCACAGCTAAGCACGACCCCACCCCACCCGACACCTCCCATCTCTCGCTCCTCACACCATACGGCCCGAAGGGGCCTCCAGTTGGCGTGAACTTTGCGTGTTATCGCGCTATGCCGTCACCCGCGCTGACCACCGCATCCTCCCGGGGGCTAGTTGCGGCGGCGGCGGCGGCGGCGGCGGCAGGGGCGGCGGCGGCAGGGGCGGCGGCGGTGGCAGGGGAGGGTGGCAGCTGCGGCGGCGGGTCTGGCGGGGGCGGGGGGCGGACAGAACTCACCGTCGACACCGTCCTCCTGGGAGTCTGTGAGCTGCAGGAAGCGTTCTATGCGGCAGCTCGAGTGTTCCGGTCCCGTGCCGTCCATACCGTGCGGCAGGATCATCGTCAGCGCCGACTGGTACAGCCACTTGGCTGCCGGGCAGAACAGGGGCGGGGCGGGTCATGTCAGGTCAGGTCAGGTCAGGATCATCGTCAGTGCCGACTGGTACAGCCACTTGGCTGCGGGGCAGAACAGGGGCGGGGCGGGTCAGGTCAGGTCAGGTCAGGTCAGGTCAGGTCAGGTCAGGTCAGGTCAGGTCAGGTCAGGATCATCGTCAGTGCCGACTGGTACAGCCACTTGGCTGCGGGGCAGAACAGGGGCGGGGCGGGTCAGGTCAGGTCAGGTCAGGTCAGGTCAGGATCATCGTCAGTGCCGACTGGTACAGCCACTTGGCTGCCGGGCAGAACAGGGGCGGAGCGGGTCAGGTCAGGTCAGGTCAGGTCAGGTCAGGTCAGGTCAGGTCAGGTCAGGTCAGGTCAGGTCAGGTCAGGTCAGGATCATCGTCAGCGCCGACTGGTACAGCCACTTGGCTGCCGGGCAGAACAGGGGCGGGTCAGGTCAGGTCAGGTCAGGTCAGGTCAGGTCAGGTCAGGTCAGGATCATCGTCAGTGCCGACTGGTACAGCCACTTGGCTGCCCGGCAGAACAGGGGCGGGGCGGGTCAGGTCAGGTCAGGGCAAGGCAGGTCAGGGCAAGGCAAGGCAGGTCAGGGCAGGTCAGATCAGGACAGGACAGGACAGGACAGGACAGGACAGGACAGGACAGGACAGGACAGGACAGGGCAAGGGGCAGGACAGAGCAGGGCAAGGCAGGGCAAGGCAGGGCAGGGCAGGGCAGGCAGGGCAGGGCAGGGCAGGGCAGGCAGGGCAGGGCAGGGCAGGACAGGGGCAGGGCAGAGCGGGGCGGGGCGGGGCGGGCGGGGCAGGGGGGCAGGGGCAGGGGGGCAGGGCAGGGGGGCAGGGCAGAGGGCAGGGGCAGGGGGGGGGGGGGGGGGCAGGCAGGGGGCAGGGCAGGGGGGGCAGGGGCAGGGGGGGCAGGCGGGGAGGGGGGGCAGGGCAGGGGGGGCAGGCAGGGGCAGGGCAGGGGGCAGGGCAGGGGGCAGGGCAGGGGGCAGGGCAGGGGCAGGCAGGGGGCAGGGCAGGGGGCAGGGCAGGGGGCAGGGCAGGGGCAGGGCAGGGGGCAGGGCAGGGGGGCAGGTCAGGGGGCAGGGCAGGGGGCAGGGCAGGGGGCAGGGCAGGGGGCAGGGTCAGGGGGGCAGGGCAGGGGCAGGGCAGGGGGCAGGGGCAGGGGGCAGGGCAGGGGGCAGGCAGGGGGGGCAGGGGCCAGGGGCAGGCAGGGGCAGGGCAGGGCGGCAGGGCAGGGGGCAGGGCAGGGGCAGGGGCAGGGCAGGGGGCAGGGCAGGGGGCAGGGCAGGGGCAGGCAGTGGGCAGGGCAGGGGGCAGGGCAGGGGGCAGGGCAGGGGGCAGGGCAGGGGGCAGGGCAGGGGCAGGGCAGGGGCAGGGCAGGGGCAGGCAGGGGCAGGGCAGGGGGCAGGGCAGGGGGCAGGGCAGGGGGCAGGGCAGGGGGCAGGGCAGGGGGCAGGCAGGGGGCAGGGCAGGTGGGCAGGGCAGGGGGCAGGCAGGGGGCAGGGCAGGGGGCAGGGCAGGCAGGGGCAGGGGGGGCAGGGCAGGGGGCAGGGCAGGGGCAGGGCAGGGGGCAGGCAGGGGCAGGGCAAGGGGGCAAGGCAGGGGGCAGGGGGCAGGGCAAGGGGGCAGGGGCCAAGGGCAGGGCAAGGGGCAGGGCAAGGGCAGGGCAGGGGGCAGGGCAGGGGGCAGGGCAGGGGCAGGGCAGGGCAGGGCAGGCAGGGGCAGGGGCAGGGCAGGGGGCAGGGCAGGGGCAGGGCAGGGGCAGGGCAGGGGGGCAGGGCAGGGGCAGGGCAGGGGGCAGGGCAGGGGCAGGGCAGGCAGGGGCAGGGGGCCGGGTGCAGTGGGCAGTGGGCAGGGGGCAGGGGGCAGGGGGCAGGGGGAAGGGGGCAGGGGGCAGGGCAGGGCAAGGGGCAGGGCAGGGCAGGGCAAGGGGCAGGCAGGGCAAGGGGCAGGGGCAAGGGGGACAGGGCAGGGGGCAGGGCAGGGGGCAGGCAGGGGGCAGGGCAGGGGCAGGGCAGGGGGCAGGGCAGGGGGCAGGGCAGGGGGCAGGGCAGGGGCAGGGCAGGGGGCAGGCGCAGGGGCAGGGCAGGGGGCAGGGCAGGGGCAGGGGCAGGGTGGCAGGGGCAGTGGCAGGTGCAGGGCAGGGCAGGGGGCAGGGGCAGGGGGGCCAGGGGGCAGGGGGCAGGGGGCAGGGGGCAGGGGCAGGGGGCAGGGGGCAGGGGGCAGGAGGCAGGGGGCAGGGGGCAGGGGGGCAGGGGGCAGGGGGCAGGGGGCAGGGGGCATGGGGCCAGTGGGCAGGGGGCAGGGCAGGGCAGGGGGGCAGGGCAGGGGGCAGGGCAGGGGCAGGGCAGGGGGCAGGGCAGGGGGCAGGGCAGGGGCAGGGCAGGGGGCAGGGCAGGGGGGCAGGGCAAGGCAGGGCAAGGCAGGGCAAGGCAGGGCAAGGCAGGGCAAGGCAGGGCAAGCAGGGCAAGCAGGGCAAAGGGAGGGCAAGGCAGGGCAAGGCAGGGCAAGGCAGGTGAACAATGAACACCCACCAAAGTAGACAACAATTTAGCAAAACGATTAATATAAGTTGATGCGGCTATGAGTATGACCTTCTTCCATGTAAGCAGGCATCATCAATGTAGGCACAGACTGATGCTGGCAAAAATCACCCTCCGATTGGAATACATCGTTCAGTCATGGTAGAAATAAGGCCATAAGGGCACTTAACCCTCGCCCGACGGGAACATTTTTCACCTTACGCCCTACGGGGGTGGGGGGGGCTGACAGGCCCCCCCCTGTTAACTTCCAAACCAAGCAACTTGAGCAATGCGGTAAGAACCAGCATATTGCCTGTCATGAGAGGAATCTAAGAATATGCGATTTTTAGGTTTCAGGTCAACGGGTGACCTTCCAGGTCAAGTGAATGACCTCGGATTTACCACGTCCAGAACAGCAATTTTTGCTCTCCAGAAAATCTCAAAATTAGAAATTTATAAATGTAAATAAAAAGGCTGTTCCTAGACCAGTTTTGGCTCAGAAATACAGAAAAGGTAATGATTTGTTCGTATCTTGTAAAAAAAGTTAAAAAGTAATACAAAATGACGTCATGATTTTCTTACACTTAGGGAGCCATCACTCAGTCAAAAATGAAGATATTGCTTTGAAATTTGGAATGGGGCATTGCCCATACTCTGTTCTATCACATATATTCCAGTTTTTCTAACATCTTTGAAATTTTTTATTTTGTAGGGATTTTTCCAAAAAAAGTTTTTATTTTTATTTTAGGGGTCAAAAACCAAAATTGTGAAAATCCCGAGATTGACATTTTAACTCTCGCCCTACGGGGGGGGGGGGGGGGAGCTGACAGGCCCTCCCCTGAGGTTTTCTTGAATAGCTTTTACACATGCGGCGCATCTTGCTGAAATTTTCGGTAGCTGAGTTTACAACAATTATACGTATGCTGTAAAAAAATCATTGAAATTGGCTAAATAGTTTGGGAGATAATCATGTTTTGATGAAGTCATGTTGGTGGAAAAACAATACATATTTGAAAAATGGTAGAAAACAGAGTTTTAAAGTGAAATTGCAAAACGTAATTCAACAAAGATACAAAATGGCACTCTTTAAAATGTCAATCTCGAATTTGCAAAATTTGGGTTTTTGATCCTAAAATAAAAACAAACTGATTTTTGGGGAAAAATCCCCACAAAATCAAAATTTTCAAAGATGTTAAAACGGAATATATGTAGAGAAACTGAGTATGGACAATACCCATACCAAATTTCAAAGCAATATCTTAATTTTTTGACTGTGATGGCTCCCAAATGTAAGAAACTGATGACGTCATTTTTTAATAACTTTTTTTAAAACTTTTTTTTTGACAAGATACGAACAAATAATTACCTTTTCTGTATTTCTGAGCCAAAACTGGTCTAGGAACATGCCTTTTTATTTACCATTTATCAATTTCATAATTTTGAGGTTTTCTGAAGAGCAAAATCGCTGTTCTGGAAGTGGTAAATCCGAGGTCATTCACTTGACCTGGAAGGTCACCCGTTGACCTGAAACCTAAAAATCGCATACTGTTAGACTCTTCTCATGACAGGCAACATGCTGGTTCTTACTGCATTGCTCTAAGTTGCTTGGTTTGGAAGTTAACAGTTGGGGGGGGGGGCTGTCAGGCACTGGGGGCTGTAGGGCGAAGGTGAAAAAAGAAAAGTAGGGCGAGGGCTAAAGAGAATGCCATTTTGTATCTTTGGTGAATTGCGTTTGCCAATTTTCTTTAAAACTATGTTTTCTACCATTTTTCAAATATTTATCGTTTTCCACCAACATGACGTCATCAAAACACGATTATCTCCCAAACTACTGAACCAATTTCAATTAAATTTGTACAGGCCTGCGTATAATGTTGTAAACTCAGCTACCGAAAAACTTCAGCAAGATGCACCGCATGTGTAAAAGTTATGCAATAAAAACCTCAGGGGGGCCTGTCAGCCCCCCCCCCGTAGGGCGAGGGTTAATACGCATACACCAGAAAACGAAGTGTTCTTAATTTGGTAAATAATGCCTAAAATAATCCGTAATTTTGTATTCACGGACACTGAAAGAAGAACTCGTCTATCAACAGAGAGCAATTTTGCTAACCATTTTCATCCCGGTCCCGCTACAGCCCTCGTTATCACCGGGGCCGGGGCCGGGGCGGGGTGACGACCCACTTGT